>JANIEX010000970.1:0-15778 GCA_027627405.1 Leucocoprinus birnbaumii
TACTGGGACTCAGTGGGGCTTCAGAGTCCAGATGTAGCTAAGCAAGGCGAAAATCAGACCTAGCACACGAGCATGCAGAGGAGTTGCGTTTGCGTGTGTCGAATCACTGGGAGTGGTGCTCAGGTACGTCCCAACACCTGCTTTCTCCGC
This sequence comes from Leucocoprinus birnbaumii, assembly GCA_027627405.1. Taxonomy (NCBI): domain Eukaryota; kingdom Fungi; phylum Basidiomycota; class Agaricomycetes; order Agaricales; family Agaricaceae; genus Leucocoprinus; species Leucocoprinus birnbaumii. The sequence goes on from JANIEX010000970.1 coordinate 151, forward strand.
TGCTGGGCTGAGCGGTATTAGGATCCATGATCCATTGGATGCACTCTGACAAGAATCATGACTCAGATTCTCTCTGGCCATCCCGCTCCATTAATCGCAAAAATGCTACTCTGATGCTCGAGCTCATGAATCTTCCACACTCTCTGTCTCGCCTCATCTTCTTTACGCGACTCATAAAACGGCGATAGGCCAACAACTTCAAAGCTTCACTTCTCTCCTCGGACCTTTCAGATCGGACTTTCTTCACACGTGACCAAAGAGGAGTGTTGGAAGACCCCAACAGCCCGGATTACGAATTGAGCGATCTTCAAACCTGCGAGGTTCTTACTACATGACCACTGAAGTGACGATATTTCACAGTGCGAGGAAAAGTTGGTTTGTCTTTGAGTCACAAAGTCTCGAGACATCTCGCTGTGTTCTTGTAGAACCTCCGAGCGGTGTGGGTATTCTTCTGATACGGGCAGTCACTGTATCCTCAACAAGCGCCCCAGCCTCGGTCTCAATGCATCATCGATAATCAAGCCTAATTATTCAAATTCATCACGAATGCAGGGAACGACCCCAATTGAATGCGTAGCGAGAGCAGTCAAGGACCTGTCACAGAACGGGTGTAAATTGTTTTGAGGATTGTCTATTCACTCACCCAATCCAACCCCCAAGCCATATCGAACTGATCTCAGCTTGATAGCATTGAGGATTTGCATGCTGAGAATCACCCCATGCATCCATATCGGTGAGTAGCTCTATTCTACTGCATTACCAAAAACATGATTCCACTTCTGACCTGGAGTGTGCTGTCAGACATTTCATGTTATGACGAGGCGCGTTAATGGTGTTGCAATATCCCGAATTTACTATCATCAACGTCAGTGAGAAGCACATAACGAGGCCAAGAAACCCAGAACGTTATGTGGTCTGCCATCTGTAAGCAAGATTGTGAGAGTTGGTTATGGCGATGACAAGTCACTAGTCTGCGGGTATTCCAAGATAGTTTGAGGTTTACATCTTGACGAGGGTCAAGCAGACTGGACGGACACAACACACAGATTTTAATTCAAGAACAAGTCAGTCTATGACCTAGTCAATTTATCCCATTGAGCCCGCGCAACTGAAATTGGGGATGATCTTGGGATAGGATCAATGAGTCCGAACTATGTGCGATGCACTGTACGGTCACAGGAATTGCACAAGAATCGAGTCCAGCAAACAATATTGAGCACCTAGTTAAGTGGTCTGACGGCGCTCAGGTTGTCGATATCATGGATTGTGATCAAAACCGCAGTTGTCATCGCTGTTGTCAGGTAGCTACTTATAATTCGGCCGGCTCTGGGTTTCGAGTTTCAAATTTCAGTGTTGGCGTTTCCTGATTACAATAGTCGTAAACCATTGATCCATTGGAGTCACGTTCAGCGAGGTCACACATAGCTAAATTGTATATGATACTGCGTTAGAAGAAATTGTGCCCAATGTCAAACTGGGAGGCGAAGGGGCGAGAGCTGTAGTGATTACTGATACCATTGCTGCACTGCTGGGAGCCCAGGTATCTCCGGATATTTTGTTATTTAGTCTCACATAGTCAGACTCAATGATCCTGTCTTTATAGTCGTGGGGGGCAAGGAAATATAATAAACAATGGGACTTAGCATTACAAATAATTGAAAAATTCAATGAAGCTATGTTCTTCTGGTTCAGGAGGGGCCACCTGTGCCTTGCAAGGAAAGAATCAGCCATGGTATAGAGAGAGAATTAATGGTTGTACCTGGAGTTGGTCGAGGATTTCCCCTACGCGGTTCAGATTGATGTCCGGTTTGAAGCGAAGCTTGAAAATATCGGCACCAGGTACTACTTTCATTGCTGTTTGATTGTCCCATACTTTCATGTCCGCAATCAGCTCCTGCGTGGCTGGAATCTTGAGTCTGTCTCCTAGCTCAGGTGCACAGCACTTGGTGACCAGATTCCATGCCTGGTCGTCAATGGGATCCCAATCATCGTCTAACATCGAGGTCCCAGTCGTTTTCGTCCTCGTTGTCGACTGACTCAACGGAACTTGGTTGCTTTAGCAGTTCTCTGCGAGATAGGAGCGGCTACAACTTGAAAATCTCGGGGGTACTGGTAGTACAGCGACTTCCGCGAAAGTACCTGACAGTTCTTAGAAACCAGTTTTGAGTCAGCCAGATGAAAGCGTACCTCATAGCACAAGCAGCCAAATGCCCAGACATCGGATTCCTTGGATGGTTGCGCTCTGTCCTCAACAAGCTCAGGCGCAGCAAAGCAAAAAGTCTTAGAGATTTTGGAGGTAGTAGGAGCAGCTGTAGCTGTAACGATGTGGGAGGCTCCAAAGTCGGTTAAGAGGCCCCGCCCCTCATCTGAAATCAGGACATTTTGCTAGTGCAAGCAATGCAGACGAATGAGATAAGATCGGGAGAAACGTAAAACACTCACGCCTTTCAGATCACTATGAATAATGCCGTATACATGTAAGTAGCCAAGACCTTTGATAACATCAAGGAGCTTGGGGCGAAAATTATGCAGATTAGGAAGACCCAAGATGGAAAAGGTTAAATACATACAAGTGGTAGTCGAGACTTCTGAGGAAGGCAGGGTGCATAGTCATGCAAGTTGCCATTCTTCATGAAAGGAGACACAAGGCAAATTCTCTGGGATTGACCTATGCTCTTGAGGAACACCCTGTAGAACAGCAAGACATTTGGGTGCGATGAATGGGACCACAAAACCAGTTCCTTGATCCATTCCTGTAGGAAGGAATCATTATGCTTAACCTAGGTCCCAGATATTGCAAAGTTTTACGTACAGTCAAGGCGCTGGTGTCTACTTGAGACATCACTTTGACACACATATTGAGATCTAATCCTCTGTGCACCGTGCCAAATCCGCCCTCTGCAATTGGTACAGGCTGGTACTTCACACCTGTGACTTTGTAGCATTGTGGGAAAGTCCGGGTTGTGGAGGTGAGCTTTGAGAGCAATGCCAGCACGCGATTTCGTTCATCAGACTTCAGGAGATAGTCCTTGAGGGTCTGTATTCGAATCCCAAGAATATTAGGCACGTAGAAGATGGCACAGAGTGAAAACACACAAGGTCAAGGAAGTCCACAAGGGTTCGAATGTTGTTAGACAGGAGCTCCACCGCGGCTGCTACAACATCCTTGATCTTACTCTCAAGGAGCCTTGATAATGGACCTCACAACAGCTCAACCTATGACAGCAATGATACAAATTGTACTCGGGACCTAGAAGTAGTTGCACTCACTCGAATCCTGCCCAATAAGGCTTCAATGTCCGGGAAGTTGACCTCAGCACGCGACCGTAGCGCTAGGATGCTAGCGTCAGGTGACCCCTCAGCCGGTGGACAACCGTTCTCTGTTTCCACAATGCTTGCTATCATCTCCACAACCCTCAACGCCATCGGCTGATCCTGCCAGTCAGATGAATAACACTGCTCAATGAGTCCCCACATATCATCATCAATCATCTCCATGCCCTCATCAGTGTCTGTTGGTCTCCTTGGCAATTCACCTCTGGAAATGGCTGATTCTATCTCTGCAACTTCGGTGTACTGATAGTAAGGTGGCTTTCCGGAAAGGACCTATATAAGCTGAGATTGTCAAGAAGTTAATATGTTGGTAAGGAGTGGGGAGAAAGTATGAAACAATACCTCATAGCAAAGACCACCAAAAGACCACATATCATCCTCATAGGCTTTAGTCTTGTCAGGACTAGTGAAACGGGATCAATATGTTGAATTTTTGACCCAGTCTGTAAAAATGTACTGTGTGCCAAAAAGTGCGAGTACTGAGCGACCTTGGTCTGAGATGAGGGCCCTGTCCTGCATGACATTGGACGGCTGTGAGATCGCACATTTGGTAATTGCGCCCACAGACTCACTGTTGTCAGAATTGAGGGGCCAAACATATAGTTCAGTTCAGTATGCAGGTGATTCAAAGCAACAGCTACATCTAAAAGCTGATAGCAATGTCAAAACAATGTCCCGCCAATCATCAGGAATAGTGTTATCACGTACCAAGTGAATTCGCTTCTTTTGGGGTAAAGTGGGTGCATAGTCCCGTAAATTACCGTTTCGCCATAACGGGGTTACGATACAAAGGTTCTGAGATCCTCCACTGATGTCGTCCAGAAACATCCCATGAAACTGAATGATGTTATGGTGTGATGTGTGGGACCAATCTGGCAATGATTGAAGGCGTCTCTACAGACAAAGGTTAATGTGACTCTTGTAGTGCGCTAGATATTAACACACCTTCCTGAAACCAGGATCGCTCACAATGTTGACACGTACACTGAGGCCACATCCTTCATATGCCTTCCCAAAGGCGCCTTCTGCCACAGGCTTCTGCATGTCATAATGGACACTGTTGAGTATGTAACGCTTCGGAATAATGGGGGTCGAAAACGTGATTAGAGGAGAGGAGAGCACGAGTGGCATTGCATTCTGGGCTAAACCAATTAGTCAAATCTTCGAGGAGCTTTAGTTTAACAAATGAGTGTCACCACACCCGACTAGAATACTGCAACTCACCAGGTCCAGGAAGTCAGCCAAGCACTGAGTTTCATCAGGGCTCAGCTTTAGCACTACTGCTGCAGCTAACTCGAGCTTATTTGTATCAGGAATGAGTCTCAAGAGCGAGTCACAAAGATGCTCTGGAACCCGAAGAGACGATGCAGCTTCTGAGCCCAAAACACCCATCAAACTTGATTTTGCATGCTCGAGGTCAATGACAGAGCTTTTCAGAGCATCCGACCCAATAATCGGCTTTTTGATCGGCCTCTCGTCGCGTATCCCCATCCCCACAATAATCTGATAAACCTTCAAACACGGAGGATGCTCTGAAGGCTCGAGCTTCCAACACATCAATAGTGTCTGCCATGTCGTGTCATTAATCTCATCTCCGCCAACCCCGTCAACCCCTGGTTGGACCGGTTTGCTCCCATGTGATATAGTGCCCAAGACACAATCCCCCTTGATCTGGAAGAAGGGCCATTTGCTTGACAAAATCTTGAGTGAGAAGAGTCAGTTACGGCAATCAGTCGTGAACAAACTCAACACCTCATAAGATAGAGATGCTAACAACCACACGTCAGATGACTCTGTTGGTTGCACATCTTCCATATCGAACTTGAAGAATTCCAGTGCGGAGTAGCGAACGGGCAACGATTCAGAGTCTTCCAAATCAGAGCTGATGCTCGTGTTTGTAATCATGGCTCATCCCTCGTCTGATGCTAGAACACAGTCCTGTGGACAGAAGTCAGTGTCTTATGCCAGTAGGCTAGGAGAGGTGCAAACCGACCAGGTAAAGTCCACTGTGTATGATACCATGATCATGCAAGTATGATAGACCATTTGTGATATCAGATACCTAGCAGCAGGTTCATCGTGAATGAAAGCAGATATGGATGAGATATACACACCAGAGCCATACGTGGCACCTCTGGGTGCTTTTGCATGTAATCACAGACGTTGCCTTGGGTGATGTTCGGCGAAACAAGCGACAGCTTTAGTCCGTCATCAAGAAAGGTGGAGTATACTGGTACAACGTTAGGATGGAATATATAAATCCAGCTAACGATTTCTTCGCTGTGATGCTGCCCAATTTATTAGACAAGATTGTCAAGGTCAGTAGCAGTACTTACAGCCTGGTTGTTTTCAATTTTTCTCAGCGTTTTAACATGTAGAGATGTGTTCCCTGATATGCTGTAAGTACCAGGAGGCGATCCGGTTTCGTGTACCAGGCAACCCGTGTCGAGAGTGTGGTTTTGAGCAAGAACCTTGGTGGCTGACGCAATCTTGATCAGTGAGCGCCAGACATAATCACGACATTTCACAGGTGCAGCATTCCTGTCAAGCGACTGTTAAGGAAATTCCGTGGGCATAACTCATGGTATCAGAGGAGTAAAGGCTCACCATGCTGAGGCAGTCAATGAGGAGCTGAAGGTCTCCATTTTTGAGTTCTTGTGCCTTCTTGATCACCTCTTGCATGCGATCTTCAGCATCAATCTGAGAGACCAAGTGGCATAAGGTTGCAAATATGTCGGACTTGCTGGGCACGTTGGGTCCCACAGAAGAGGTTTTGTGCCTGGGTTGAGCAGCCATATCCAACTAGTCAGAAGTCACGGAGGAGATGATTGAAGCGACAGCTTGGTGTTGCTTCTCTCGGTCAAGATTGTGGGAGGTTGTGGGAAGAGACCGATATAGAGAGATAAGCCAAGTAAGGTTGAGACTATGGGCATCTTTACTGCCTGCCGGTTTCTACATTGAGACACAAATACATCTGTCATAGAGGATCGATGCACTCAGAAGTGTCCCTATCACAATCACAGTATATTGCTCACCATCCCCATAGACACCCGCAACCCATCTCGTTCGCAAGTGTATTGGCCTGACCCAGCAGGACGCGTGCTGGATTGAGAGAGCAGGCGAGGATGGGTGTCTACATGAATTGATCCCACAGGCCCAATCAAGGTTCAAAGACGCAATGGAACTCTGGTCCCGCTCAGCAGACTCAAGAAGACTAGTGAGGAGACGAGCCAAATCGAAGTTTGGGCGAGTACTAGGCTCCCGTGGGCCTCATGGAAGCGCTCATGACTCGCAGGGATAGTCTCCGAGTACTCTGACAGCCGGTATTCTAGTTGTGGATGATTTCATAATTTGTGCTAGGAGCCGAAAGCTCAGGCCTGAGCTCTCACTCAGACAAGCGCATGAGCACCCAGGCACGCCGATCGAAGCTGGTGAAAGTTGGGCCTCGGACAGTGGGAAGTGCACAACGCGGAGGGCTGCTCGTGTTGAAGGTGATATTGAATGTCGATCATCTGGGCGTGCAAATGGCAAACCTCCCTCCCCATCCAGTGAACACGTATTTCCCTTCCCCCTTGCACCATGGCACCGACGGACAAGAACTTGCTTCAATGGGCGACTTCGTATGTTGGACAAGTCAAATGAAGCAGAAGAGAAGTAGAAGCAGCTCGTCCACACCTCTCAGAGATGGCAACCCTCCACTCCTCACCCACAAACATCGTCATCTACCTGGATGGATCACAAGTACTGTCCGAGAACTATTCTACTGAGTGGGAGATATTCACAACATCACTAGGTTTTGGGGGTACAGCTGACGCTCACGACGCTGAGTTCATGGGCCTTGGAGCCCATTTTGCAGATAACTCACTAGCGGTAGGCGCCGTTCATGACCCTGCCACGCTTGGCCAAATCCTGTCCCAGCGCAATTTCTACATCAACGCCCCAAGTTGGCTTGATAAATCGGTCATACACACCTTCCCTATCATGACTCTCAGACTGCGCCAACGTACCTGCCAATGACCGTACTGACGACCTTGCAAAGGAGGCAACCCTCCTCCCATTTATCACTCACCTCCTCAAGGCTCGAGAGAAACTCTTATCGTCATGGATATCACAATGGCGGAACCACCCACAACGCAGACACTGTGTCCAGTCCAACCGCATGCCTCCCTGCCCCCCACCTATCACCGCATTTCGCAGAGCTGGAGGACAAGCGAGAGTTTCTCTGAAAGGCTCACCCAGTGCTGCATGAAGCACGGCTATACTGCAAACTTCTATCCTCACTTTGTTCCTGTCCCGATGAATCACTAAACCTGGAACCGCATCATACTTGAATGCCCGAGATGTGACGATCGCCGTGGCCCGTCATGTCCTCACCAACAAACTGGACCACCTCTGTCCACCAGACATATTCGGATTTTGTGAGGGCATCCAGGCCCATTCCGCTGATAAGTCCGGGACATACACGAAGAATGGGACAAGGGGCTGCCACTCCTAGTCAAACCAACACCTGAGGATCGCAGACCGGAAGCACCCACAGAGGGTGAATCAGTGAATCACAGGGATATAAGCCACACACGTATAGTAACCACTCAATGATCAGGTCTTTTTCTCTCTCCTCCTACATTCCACGATACATTCCTCCTCTACTTTTCTCTACTCGGAACTTCTGCACATAAGGCTTGTAGCCGTTATCCATGAATCTTCCCTTAGTTTAGCTGTGGTTTTTGTAGCCTCTCCGTATTTTAGTACTAGACTACTTATTGCGGAACATAAACTCAGAAGAGAAGAAAGCTGTTGATCACTAGACCGGATCTGACTAGTGACTCCGGATCAAATCCACTGACTTCGCTTTGATCCACAACATCCTCACGCCATCCAAGCTCTTCACCTACTGGAGGCTACTGGCTTCAGTCAGCGAGTCCGATTGGCTACTCCACTGATTGTGTCCCCCACCTCACCAAGAGATGTACTTCACACAGTTTTGATCAATATCTCATCTTGCAACCACTCCAAACCCTTGAACTAGTCACATGAGCGTGCATTCAAGATGCGTATAATCCGCCCAACAACTCAAATTCTGGGACTTAACGTGGCTTCAGACGTAGCTGAGCGAGGCGAAGATCAGATCTAGCACGTGAACGTGCAGAGGAGCCAAGTTTACGTGTACCGAATTACAGTGGACAGTGCTCAAGTACATGTCAACAGCTGCTTTTTTCGCTACTGGGCTGAGCAGTATTGAGATCCAGCGTCCACTGTGCATACGGCAACAAGCATCTTGACCCAGATATTCACCAGCCATGGCGCTCCACAATCTGCTGGTTCGATGCTCAAGCTTGTGAGCTCTCCACGCTCCCCGCCTCGACTCCTCAACATGACTCACAAAGAGGCAATAGGACAACAAATTCAATGCATCTTTCTCTCCTTGGACCTTTCGAATCGTGTCTTCTTCACGCCTTATGAAGTGGAAGTGTCAGAAGACTCCAACGACCTTGATTACGAGTCGAGGATTTTCAGACCCGCCACGAGGTTTCTGTTGCATGATCACTGAAGTGACGTATCACAGCGCGAGGGGAAAACGGCGTTTATCTTCGAATTCCAGAGCTTCGAAATATCCCACTCTGTTCCTTCTGCAGGACCTCTGAGCGATGCGGGTGTTCTTCTTTCCTGTGTAGTCACTGTCTTGTCAGACAAGTACTCCAGCATCTTCAATACATCACAGATATTTGGGGTTAATCGTTTGAATAATTACGTGTGCGGGGAACGACCCCAATTGAACATGCAGCAAGAGCAACCGATATCCATTGAGGACGTGCCGTGGAATGAATGTGAAAAGTCCTGGAGAGCGTCAATTTGTTCGCTCAAATAAGTTCAACTTCCCAGCCATTCCGAGTTGCCACCACATTCAACAAGTCAAGTTACACCGTAGTAGTCACATTGTACATGGGAACACGAAAGTACAAGATGTACCAAGAGGTACAAGGGGTGAAAGTGGTGGTATTAACTAATATCGTTGCGCTGCCGAGGGCGCAGATATCTCTGAAAATTGTGTTGTCTACAAACAACTAGTCTTTTTCAGGCCAACTAAACAATGGCGTCATCTTTACAGTCTGTTGAACAAAAAGCGGGGCTAATCATCACAATTGATTGAAAAATTGAACGAAGCTGCATTCTTCTGATAGAGAAGGGGCCACCTGCGCCTTTTAAGAAAAGAGTCAGCCTTGGTATGGAGGGGAGTCAAAGGTTGTACCTGGAGTTTGTCTAGTATTTCCCCTACACGGTCTAGATTGATGTCAGGCTTGAAGCAAAGCTTGAAGATATCAGCACCAGGTACTGCTCTCATCGCTGGTCGATTGTCCCATACTTTCATGTCTGCAATCAGTTCCTGTACAGCGGGAATCTTGAGTCTCCTTTCTGGATCAGGTACACAACACTTGGTAATCAGAGTCCACGCCTGGTCATCAATGGGATCCCAATCGTTGTCGACCTCGAGATCCCAGTTGGTTTCATCACCATCGTCAATTTTGATAGGACTGGGTCGTTTTGGAAGCTCTCTACGAGATAGAGCGGCTACGACTTGATAATCTCAGGAATACTGGTAATATGGTGATTTTTGTGAAAATGTCTGAAGGTTTTCAGGATGTGATCCGAGTCGGCTGAATGAAGAACATACCTGATAACACAAGCAGCCAAATGCCCAGATATCAGATTCCTTGGTTGGCCTCATACCACCCTCCATCAGTTCAGGTGCAGCGAAGTGCAGGGTACTGAAGACAGAGGAGGTAGTTGGGCCAGCAGTGGCCATCACAATATGAGAGGCTCCAAAGTCGGTTAAAAGGCCTCGCCCCTCATCTGAAATCAAGACATTTTGCTGGTATGGGATGAGTCAAAAAAGCTCAAATTAAACACACATCGCACTCACGCCTTTCAAGTCACTATGAATGATGCCATATACATGCAGGTAATCAAGACCGTTGATAACGTCGAGGATCTTGGGGCGAAAATCATGTTTAGCAGGAAGACCAAAGATGGGAAATATCAAATACATACTAATGGTAGTTGAAACTTCTGAGGAAGGCGGGGCGCGTAGTCATGCAAGTTACATCTTCATGAATGGGGACACAAGGCAAATCCTCTGGGATTGACCTGTGCTCTCAAGGAATACTCCGTAGAATGGCAAGACATTTGGGTGTGATGAGTGGGACCACAGGACAAGCTCCTTGATCCATTCCTGTGAGAAGGGATTGTTATACATAATCCAGATATCATGGGGTTCTACATACAGTCAAGGCACTTGTATCAAGTCGACTCATCACTTTGACACACATATTAAGGTCTGATCCTCTATGCACTGTCCCAAACCCACCCTCTGCAATCGGCACAGACTGATATTGAATACCCTTGACTTTGTAGCATTGAGGGAAAGTTTGCATCAAAGAGGTGAGCTTTGAGAGTAGCGCCAGTGTGCGATTTTGTTCCTCCGATTTCAAGACATAGTCCTTGAGAGTCTGAATTCACAGGAACATTAGACATGTAGAAGATGATGTATAATGAAATTGTACTAGGTCTAAGAAGTCCACGAGGGTTTGAATGTCGTTAGGCAGGAGCTCCACTGCAGCAGCTGCAACGTCCTTGATCTTACTCTCAAGGAGTTTCAATAAGGGAGCTCGCAACAGCTCAACCTGCAGCCGTGATGTTAAATGTGGCCAGAAATTAGAAGGGCTTCCACCAACCTGAATTTTGCTTAGCAAGGCTTCAATGTTCGGGAAGTTGACCTCAGCACATGATCATAGGGCTAGGATGTTCGCTTCAGGCAGCTGCTCAACCGGTGGACAATCATCCTCAGCTTCCAGTGTATGTGTTATCATCTCCACAATCCTCAACGCTGTCAGCCGGCTCTGCCAGTCAGATAAACAACACTGCTCAATGACTCTCCACATGTCATCATCAATCATCTCCATGCCCTCGTCAGAGTCTGTTGGTCGTCTCGGCAATTCACCTCTGGAAATGGCCGATTGTATCTCTGCGTCTTCGGTATACTGATAGTAAGGTGGCTTTCCGGAAAGGACCTATAGAAGTCAAAAGTATCGAGAACGTTGGTAAGACGGAGCGACATGGAAGTATGAAACATTACTTCATAGCAAATACATCCAAAAGACCACATATCGTCCGATTCGGCTTTTATGTCATCAGGACTAGCGAAACGAAGGCGATATGTTGAAGTTCTGGCCGGGTCATCGGTCAAAATGTACAGTGTACTATACACAGCGAGTGCTGAGTGACCTTGATCTGAGACGAGGACCTTGTCCTGCATGATGTTAGATGACTGTGAGATCGCACAGTCGGTACTTGTGCTCACCGACTCACCATTGTCAGAACTGCTGCTATGCTGGCCCCGAACATATAGTTCAGTTTATTATGTCAGTGATTCAAAGCAACAGCTACATCTAAAAGCTGAGGTTGACGTAAAAATAATGCCTCGCCAATCATCAGAGATAATACTATTGCATACCAAGTAGATTCACTTCTTTTGCGGTAACGTGGGTGCATAATTCCGTAAATTACCATTTCACCATAACGGTGTCACAACACAAAAGTGCTGGGATTCTCCGCTGATGTGTTCCTGAAATATCCCATAAAACTGAAGGATGTTATGATGGGACGTGTGCGACCAATCTGGCATTTGTTTGAGGAGGTCCTACCATTAGTTAATAGGATTCTCATGAATTTACTGGGTATTGACACACCTTTTTTATACGAGGATTGCTCACAACGTTGACACGTACACTAAGGCCACGTCCTTCGTATGCCTTCCCAAAAGCGCCTTCTGCCAAAGGCTTCTGAGTATCATAATGAACACCGTTGAGTATGTAACGCTTTGGGATGATGGTGGTTGACATCATGATCAGAGAGAGAAGATTCCTGACGGCTTTGCGTTTTGGGCTAAACCAATCAGTCAAGTCTTCGAGGAGCTTTAGTTTAACGAATGAGTGACATCACAGCCAACTAAACCAATGCAACCGACCAGGTCCAGGAAGTCAGCCAAGCACTGAGTCTCATCAGGGCTCAACTTGAGTACTACTGCTGCAGCTGCATCGAGCTTGTTTGTATCAGGAATGAGTCTCAAGAGCGAGTCACAAAGATGCTCTGGAACCCGAAGAGATGATGCAGCTTCGGAACCCAAAACTCCCATCAAACTTGATTTTGCGCGCTTCAGGTCAACGACAGAGCTCTTCAAGATGTCTGACACAATAATTGGCTTTGCTGTCGGCCTCTTGTCTTGTGTCCCCATCCCTGCAATAATCTGATAAACTTTTAAACACGGAGGACGCTCTGGAGGCTCGAGCTTCCAATACATCAGCAGTGTTTGCCATATTGCGTCATTGATCTCAACTCCGTTGACCCCGTCAACTCCAGGCCAGACTGGTGTGCTCCCTTTTGATATAGCACCTGAGACACGAACTTCCTTGGCAATCTGGAAGAAGGGCCATTTACCCGACAGAATCTTGAACAAAAAGTCATTGATGGCATATAGTCACCATAAACTTGAGACGTACCTCATACGATAGAGATGCGAACGACCACACGTCAGATGACTCTGTTGGTTGCACGTCCTCCTCCCCAAGGAATTCCAGTGCCAAGTAGCGAACGGGCAATGAATCAGAGTCCTCTAGATCGGAGCTAATGCTCATATTTACAATCATCGCTCGTCCCTCATCTGACACTAGAACACAGTCCTGTAGTCGGAAGCCCAGAAGTCAGTGTGTTAATCCAGCTGGCTAGGAGAGGCACAAACCTACCGGGTAAAGTCCACCGTGTACGATACCGTGATCATGCAAGTATGATAGGCCATTTGCGATATCAGATACCTAGCAGCAGATTCGTCATGAATGCAAGCAGATATGAATGGGATATACACACCAGAGCCATACGTGGTACCTCTAGGTGCTTTCGCATGTAGTCACAGACGTTGCTGTTGGTGATGTTTGGCGAAACAAGCAACAGGTTTTGTTTGTCATCAAGAAAGGTGGAGTATATTGGGACAACATTAGGATGGGATAGGTGGACCCAACTAATGATTTCTTTGGTGTGATTCTGCCCAATTCATTAGACAAGATCGTCAACGTCAATAGTAAGACTCACGGGTTGGTCATTTTCGAGTTTTGTGAAGACTTTCACGCGTGTAGAGGTTTCCTCTAGAATGCTGTGGGTACTACTAGGAGACAACCCAGCTTCGCGTGCAATCCGAGTAGGTTCGAGAGTGTGATTTTGCACCAGGATTTTGGCGGTCAATGAGATCTGGATTAGCGAGCGCCAGATGTAACCACGGCATTTCATAGGAGCGGCGTTCCTGTCCAGCGACTGCAAAATGCCAACTTTGTGAGTGAAACCCACAGGAAGTATCAAAGGCCTACCATACTGAGACAGTCAACGAGGAGCTGAATGTCTCCCCTTTTGAGTTCCTGTGCTTTCTTGACCACTTCTTGCATCCGATCTTCAGAATCAATCTGAGAAACCAGATGGCACAAGGTTGCAAATACATCGGACTCGTTGGGTGCGTTAGGTGCTACAGCATAATGAGCTCCCTGGCCGGGTTCAGAAGCCATAGCCTACTTGTCAGAGGTTGTGGGTAGAGGAAGGCTGGGCTAATAGCTTGGTGATGCTTCCCTGCACTGTCATGCTATGGAAGGAGACCGATATAGAGAGATAAGCCCAATAAGGTAGCCGTAGAAGGTACATTAGGCGTCTTGGACCGGATCTGTGACCTGTCGAGGCGTCTAAGTTCTCTCTTTGTTTCGCTACCCCGCTTCTTTGTCTGAGGCGTGAATCCATGTGCTATAAAGGATTGATATGTTCAGAAGTGTTCCTATCACGATCACACTTTGTTGCTCACCGCCTTGGCCCTTCATAGACAACTCAGGCTGGGCCCATTTCCTTCACATTATTGTTTGATGTCCCAGTAAGTCGGGCGCTGAGTTGAGTGAGGGGAAATCTGAAAGCATATGAGGATGGATGCCCTTCAGTCTTTCTATCCTTCAAGCTTCAATGATACAATTGGGCTCCGGTATCGAACAGCAGACTGGAAATGACCAGTAAGAAGAGAAGCTGAATTAAAGTCCCGGTAAGTATTATACTTTTCTGGGGCTTAGGGAAACACTCGTAATCCGCAAGGGTATTCTCAAAAGCACGAGTCGATGGTCCGGTGAGAGTTGGAGTTTGGACAGTGGAAAGTGCACACGGCCACTCGCGCTGATCACCTGGGCGTGCGAATGGGATACCTCTTCTCTCCCATTCTGCCCAAGCTAATCAGCGGAGAAAGAACACTAATCCTCCTCTGTGCAGTGCGTCACACCTCCCCATCCAAAAAACACATATTTCTCTGCCCTTCCACCGGGCGTCAAATGGGATTTTAATGGGCGACGTTGTGTCGCAGACAAGACACTCGCTTTGATCGACACCACACACCATCCACAACCACATCTGCTGGATAGTGCTGGATGCTAACGGCTTTAGTCGGCGAACCTCAAAGATATTCCTCCGCTTCTCGTTTCCTCCGTCTCGTTTAGAAAAGCGCTTCACATAATTCGAATCTATATCTCACCTTGCGACCACCCGAAGTCTCAAGCTGATCACACAGGCATCCGCTCAAGATACGCACAATACGTCCAATAACTGAACCTTCTAAACGCAGCGCGACTCCGAACATAGCCAAGCGAAATGGCTACTTTCTTCGCTACTAGGCTGAGCAGTATTCAGAACCAGTGTCCACTACACACACTTCGATAAACATAGCAACTCAAACTCTCCACTCCATTATTCGCAGAAACATTAGCTTGATGTTCAAGCACGTGAGCCCACGCTTCGATCTCGGTTCCTCCGATTCTCAGCGCGACTCGCAAAAAGGTGATAGGACCAGTAATGCGAACGCTTACTCTACGAATCCCTTGCATCGTTTTTTCTTTTACCCGCTATTGGAGAAGATTGTCGGCACACAGCGAATCGAGTCTTCATAAACCCCACGATCGTCGCTGCGTATGGTCGATGAAACGATTGTATATTGGAATCACTGCTTGACTCTGAGTTTCTCCTACTATCGATGACATCTCTGCACCATTCTTTTCTACAGACCCTGTGCGGTGCGAGTACTTCTGACTTGAGCAGTTGTTCCAAGTAAAGTACTCTGGACCCAGCCCATTCAAGATCATTTAGACTCGAACTCGATCGTTTGAAGTCGTTATAGGCCCTGGGGAAGACCTTCAGTGAACATTGAACTGGTATCCGTCAAAGGCTCATCGCA
>JANIEX010000971.1:0-15753 GCA_027627405.1 Leucocoprinus birnbaumii
TCCCGATCGTCCTCCCGATTGGCTGGGCCAAAGCCCACGCAAAAATTCCCTGCTCCTGGAGTTTGAGCGCGACGACAACGATGGGAGAATTCTTTCGGGGTGGTTCTGCCACACGAGCACTTATCAGTGCACCCCAGACGCTCGTCCTCCGGGCCCGTCCAGCGTCATTATCGCCGTGAATTTGTGGCTCGTCCTCGAAAGCCTAATCCTCTCTTCGCAACGACGTGCCTTGGAAATTACACCGTATACGGCTACGCGCGACGACCACACTTCCATCTTCGAAGCCACCGCCACACAGCAATCAGGGCACCTCAGTTATTAATAACCACCCACCCCGCGCCTTTCTTTCTCCTTGCCATCTCATGCCATGCCAGAAGACTTGCCTGGTTTCTACTGGGACCCGCAGCGCAACCGCTACTTTCCCATAGCCCATTCCGCGCTTCAACACCAATCGGTGCCACAGCCGACTCCACCGCCAAATTATCCCTTATCTAATGCACAAGCCGGTGCTTCCGACGCTTCCAATAAAAGACGCCGGAGAAGGTCAATATGGCGCCTCACCGATCTCGGAAAATCAGACCCAGCAGTGATAAATCGTCGATCGTAAGTCGGATTTAAATGCCGTCGTTCTCGTGGCAAGTTGACGTTTGAATTAAACAGCGATTTGTTCGGCTTGCATGTCGCGAAGACGTGGTGCGTTAGAGAGGAGCGTGTACCTATCATCGGGGAGATTAAGCACTTCATCGTATGCTTTCCCATTCAATTCGTCCCATCGGAGGAGTTTGCTGAGATGCTGGATTGTTCGCGTGTAGTCAACCACGACTGAAACCGGAATGCAACACCGGTTGATAGGCGATAGTCAAGGCTGGATATACAGCTACCGTCATTCAACAAACGTGCCGTGGCCTATCGAAGCCAACATCGCTCCGGATTCCGAGGCGCGTCGCGTTTTCTTAGCACTCCCGCCCATCTAGCCTATGTTCTAAAATTCACAACATAACAACAGATTTCCTCGTTAAACATCTGCCGAAACACTTTCTCTCTGTAAGTACATACTAATCTCCACCGCCACCCCCGCACATTGTATCCGCTGTCATTTCAAAAGCATTGTCATATCAATTCCCGGGACTAACGCATTGATTGTAACGTGAGCCTGATTAGCCTTACCCTACAGCGCTACGTCTTTCGGTCCGACGTCTAAACTGCGCGTTCAGAAACTCGATGATCCAAAGTCCGTGCTTACATACCCTCCTTGAGTGTATGCTGATTGAATGAGATAGTTTAGGGTTGGTGATCACACCGAAGAACACGTATGATATTCGATGTTCTAGTTATTCATATGACCCGAATGAGGTTGTCGTCGGTGAGCCAGACTACAATCCTCGAACGGAACTTTGATTGAATGATTTACATTTAGGCGCGAGACAACATGCAGTGCATCTAACCGACATATTCAACCAACCCAAAACACGAATACTCAAAACACACAGCGATGTCTTTTCCATCGTTCGTGACCGCGTTCGTCTCCCCTTAAACTCTTTCAAATCATTACCACCCTTACAACACACATTATAGAACTTGATATATGCCGGCACACGGAACGGCTCGATCCACCGCTTTGATCTACGCGTACCCTCCACCGCCAAATCAACGACACTGTTCGACACTGTCAACAATGCAGCAACTAGATATTCACGACCGAGTAGTACGGTCCTGCATATGCAGTTGATCGACGATGTGTATTTTTTGGGGAGCTATTTAAACGGAGAGGCGAGTATTTCCTTTTTGCTCTGTACACTAAGCTGATTTTTTCTCTAGTTATTAATGTACGACGTCCGATACACCCAGCACTCAACTCCCATCCTCCAATTTAAAGGACACGTCAATTCTAATTCATCTAATCTCGTACGTAGTACACCCTTCCCTATTCCTTGGATTACTCAAAACAACAACACTTTTATACAATACAGGGAATCGTAACAGATCCAACATCCTCCTTCCTCTTCGCCGCAGGCCAAGATAACCGGATACGAGCATGGTCACTACGTACCGCCGAACCTCTCCCTCTCCCTCTCCCTCTACTAAATCAACAGCAGGCCAACAATAAATTCGGGGGAAAGAAAAATCCGTTTTTGGCGGAATTCGACAAACCCGTTGAGACGCTACAAATTACCGACTATAGAGGTAACGGTGATAAGCGAGATGATGGTGATGGTGATGATGAAGTTGGTGAAGTTGGTGAAGTTGGTGCTGGGATGTGTTTGTGGGCTGGGTGTGGTAAGAAGTTGTATAGGTTTGATTTGGGGTCTGCTTGGGATACATAGATGTATGGCGGTTACAGTGTAGGGAAAATAATCGGTCGGCGCAACTACTGAGTACTGATCTTCATTAAAAAAAAAAACAAGTAGCCATCAACATCCGCCGAAAACCTATTGAAAGAAAAACGCAACTAATCACTTGTCGAGTTGCAATCTTGATTGGATTAAATTTTAACTGGTTACCATATGACACAACTTGAGCGCTGAGCTAGTATATACCCAGATAATACAACTCACCACTTTTGACATTTGGGGAACATTCAAGTCAAGTTTTCCGAACACTATTGATCAGCAATCAAGCGCCTAATAATTCGATAAATACTACACACGCAGGCCAGTACATCGCGCACGCTCACTGGTAAAATCCGCTGTCCATTATTCTAGTCCTCTTTATCACCCTTTATGGCGGATTTTGTGCCATCACGAGTGCCTAAGTGCATTTTTTGTTCAATAGGTTGCGTTTTTTCAGCGGATGTTGGTAACTACTTGTGTTTTTTGATGGACATCAGTAGTTGCATCGGCCGATTATTTTCCCGACACTATAACCGCCATAACCCTTCGTCCATCACCGTAACCCCTCAAACATTCTTTCAGTTACAAACTCTCAATGGTACCTCCAGTTTTAAGTACCTCCACTTCGCCCGAAATGATGTTCTTGATATCATGGCGCCAGAATTCGTCAGCAGCATCCGTCCACCGCCCCCGTATCTACACCATTATCATCAAAGACAGGGACCAAAGTCGCTTGCCAAGTCGCATTCATAATGTTCACTAGTTGTGTCAATCTTCAATAAATTATACAAGGTTATCTATCTCTGACATACTAGTTGTGTTGAAATCTAAGCCATCCGGTGTAGTTGCATTTTCTTAGCGGTAGTTGCGTTTCTTGATAAAGGTATAGTAGTTGTGTTTGGATTATTGGAACTACAAATATCTGCCATATAGATGACTGATGAATGCAACCGATTGATTCCGAGGGTTGTGAACAACGAAGTACTCTGTACTCTTCGCCACAGGCCAAGATAAGCGGATAAGAGCATGGTCCATGATGCATGATGAAGCTGCAAATTGGTGCTGGGGTGCGTTTGTGCGTAGATTCGATTTGGGGTCTGCCGCTGGGATACGTAGATGAACGCAGCCAATTGATTCCGAGTGATGTGATGAGAGATGAGAGATGAGAGATGAAGGAAATTTTCGAGGGTGGGTTTTGGTGTGTTTGAGGAATGCTTCGCGATGTGGAACTTGTGGTTGTGCCAGCTCACACGTTTGACGGTGTGGTTGTTTCTCTTCTTTTTCGCACATCCGCGTGCTTGTGGTAGAATGGTTCATTAAAACTGCGACCTGCAAGCGAGACGAATGGTCCGCGTAGACACGATCGCGACTACTTATACACGACTGTATGTGAATTTCACCTTCATACTACTTACACCGATCCCTTTTTCCCGATATTACATTGCATATTCTCGTATTCAGTCACTCTGATGGTTAATAGACGTTACATGGATAATAAATATCGGCCAAAATCATTCCGGGCATCAATAACAAATATGCAGACCACTCGAACAGATAAAACACCCATGCCAACATCCATAGAACCCACATATATATGTATACATATACCCAATCCCAAGAGAGCCGAAAAGCAGCCAAATACGTTCTTCCTAAGCATTGAAATGCCAGGGACGCCATTGCTATCCAAGTGAACCAGTCAAGATGATTTCCGTCCATCAGCAGGATATATTTGTTTCCAAAGTCCCTCCCAGCAACGTCACTCTCAGCCGAAATTGTCGTATCCTCCTTCTCAGAATCGCTTTTATCCCGCTCAATATCCCATACGCTGCGTAAGGAAACAGGGATATGAGATGGGTTTGGCAATTTGAGGATGCAGGGGATTGCGAGGACAGCACAGGCAAAGATATGGATATTGAGGAGAAGAGAGGGGCGCGGGGTGAAGAACGCACCGGCGCTGAAGATGCTGACGGCGACGGTGCTATTAAAATATAATCTGAATAGCATATCGGGGTTGATCGAGGTGTGGATATCTTCGGTATCCAAGGCAAGTGCAGAGGCGCAACATGCCGTGAGATACAACGGAATGACGCCCATGGCAGAGTAGAATGATATGATAGACTGGAGTGCTCCAAATATGGGCCTCAAGACGGGACATTCTGGTGATTGGAACAGTTGAAAGACAAATAGCCAGTTCAACAGGATAAAAACACATAGGACTCTGATGCACCAGCGAGGTAGGTGATCAAGAACGGCAGCCATTCCACATGTGAAGAGCTCGATGACCGACTTGTAGAAGTTACGATAACCGAATAAATAATGGGTCAAGAGCAAGAAAAGATAGGTAAATGGTCGGTAAATGCCAAAGCAGATTGCAGCGTAGGAGGGATCATAAAATCCACATTCGGCCACAGCTAAAACAAGGTGATCGCCTATGGTTTTTTCTGATGAAGGCCACACCACGAGGCGACACTGGCCCCCTAGTTTCATCGGTAGGCGACCGAAAACTGCGCATGAAGGTCTCGGAAAGTAGTCAAGCGGGTTCCACACGACATGCAGCATTTTATTTCGAAATTCAGGGGGTAGCTGGAGAGAAAGTGAGCTCGCTGATAACAGCAAGCAGGGGTCCACGCACATTATTTTGGAATCTGTTGAGATGAAGAGATGCATCTCTATATCTTGATTTGAGTCGGTGTAAAAATAGAGGAATTTTTGTAAACTGGAACTGGCGCAGCGCCCCGGCAATGGATGGCGTGATTGCGCATTTGTCACTATCGCATAGCTTCAAAAGTGAGTTGATCAAGCTATGGTACGTGAGCGCGAGATCTTCCGCAGAATTTCGATGGATCGTAAGAGGGAAGGAGGGTTTCAGGGCGTCCAAAAGGTCTCCCTCTATGAAGTCTGGGTTAGGAGATATTGATCGAATCTCAAGCCTAATCGCATACCTGAAGAATGGATTCTATTGAGCCTTGTGGTGATCCGATGTTGGAGACCCTCCAAGCAAGCTCCGTAGAGATAAAACCCCTCAGACGCTCCAGGATCCTCTAGGAAATCCATGAACGATGAATGATAAAACTTGACTTCGGTAGGTAAAGAATTTGCAGTTTCTAGATACAGGACTGAGTGGAGAAAGCTACAAGCTTTTCGGAATTCTTGCTCTGAGAGTTCAAGCATGTTCGCAATTTCGATGACCTTGTTGACCGAATGATCTGAATAAACGCGATTGAGAAGAAGAATCTCCTGCACCTGCGACATCGTCTGCGGTGGAATGTCTTTCATGATCATCATATAGAGTTTGGTCATTGTGGCCAACGGATGGTTCGGCGCATGTGAATGATCCTTGATCAGGGACAAGACAAGGTCTAGCTGAGCTCTTGGCCCTCTAATGGAATGAGGGTCGCCGATGAACTGGACAAGGGAGGCGGTGCAGACCCATAAACCTTCTGTAAATCCCTCAAGGGCTTCGATGTCGCCCTCAGAGGGCCAGGAAGGCGGAAGCTTGTTTGAATTTCGAATGTTCTCCAGTTGGACCTTCAGGTAAAGATGGATATCGGGGTCTCCTTCCGGGCTTGGAAACACAGAAAGCTGAAAGAGGGAAGGTGAGAACCGAGGGTCTGTCACTAAATCAATAAAATAGTTCTCTGGACGGCTGGTTATAAACCAGAGGAATGGAGTCGTTTTGTCTTTCACTGAGGTCGCAATTAGTCGAGCGATCGCCATTTGATGCTTTTTGTCTTGAATCTCATCAAGCCCGTCCAAGATTATCCATCCTCTAATGAGCGTTCCATCATTTGGTTGGATTTGTCGCAGAGGTTCCACTATGAGGCTTCGGAATTGATTCGGAAACGAAGATGTGACGAGAGATGGATTATCTTGGACTATGCAGTCAAGCAGCTCTCCGTAATCGGGGAACTGCATGGCGAGCTGGTATGCGATGGAAGGGATAATATTCACAGCGTCCTTCAGGTCGTTGGATCGGGAAAAGAAGAGCGAAGCAATGAGCTTGTTTTTGAAAGACAAATATTCGGCGAAGGTCTGCGCCAATGCAGTTTTACCAACACCAAATGGCCCATCCAGCCAAAGTATTGATTCATTGTAATCTGAGCTGTGGAGTTCCCTATCGTAGAGGATATTGAGGAGCTCTATCCGTGTGTTTTCGTGGCACCTCGGCGGGGGCCAGCGAGTCGATGAATCGTGGAAGGCATTGCGCATTGCTTTGTCGAGTAGGTATCGGAGGCCTACAGGATCCCATTTGTTAGCTCGCAAGACAGTCAGCTCACTGGTAGAGTGATGGCTTACCTGCGCCTTTCTCGATAGCCTTAGGCCCAAGGAAAAAATTCGCTCCCTTGATCACGAAGTGATGGGCGGCATCAAACATCTTTGAAGTCGCAAAGGAAAAGAGCTGATGAGGGTGCCAGCTGACAGTATAACTTTCGGATAACGCCACAGCCTCAAGACCAAGGGCGTCTAAGTCGGAGTCCCACACTCTACTATCCGACACGAATAAGTAGCAGGAGCATAACGCGTTTCCCGGGGGGTATGTAGTATACAAATACGAGTTGCAGCGAGACCGAAGAGCTAACTTGGTTAGTATAAGAAGTCACAGGGTATGATCAAGAACACGTGTGCTGCATCCAGCTCTACACACTGCGCCAAGTCAATTTGTCACGCATTACATTGATATTAAATCAATGACAAAAAGGGTATTTTTCATCAATTTGTCACCTGAGCATATTGATTACAAATTGAGCCATCATCGATATTTTTTGTTCGAAATCAATGTAGGTGACAATATGTAATCAATATGCTGTGGTGACAAATTGATGAAGATTACCCTTTTTGTCATCAATTTAGTATCAATTTAATGTGTGACAAATTGACTTGTCGGCAGTGTACATAGAAGCAAGAAAAGAAATCATTGGGCAGATAATATTGAGTAGTTATACACGGCATGCTTGGGAGAGCGGTATACGTATAGTACAGAATATCAGACATTGACCAGAAAAAAAAGCATATCACACATCAAACATAGCAAAAGCTTCATCGGGGAGGCAACGATCCCCAACGCGTTCGAACAATTTCAAACGCCCATTGATATAAACAAGGCTAAAGCTCTTTCGAGTTCCACGACTTCGGCGGTACTGCGTTACAACCTCTCCCTGAATCATCTCAAGGAGTTTCCGGAGCATTCGGAGCTTCGGTTCCACGATAGGAGCATAAAATAAAATCTCAGGTGACTTGTGTAGGTCCCTCTTATTGATCTGAGTGATTGTTCCGTTTACGTGGGAGGCGAGATAGTGATTCGGAACTTGGGAGAAGTAGAGCTGCGGATAACGCTCTTTGGCATTCCAGGTCGAGAAGTTGGACAGTTTGGTCGTGGATAATTCGATTAGGTGGCTCTGGGGAGTTGGTGGATTTAGTGAGGGGATGATCTTAAGACCGAATTTAGTAGAGGTCGGTCCAGGCGAAAGCTGTGGGGGAAGCGCTGGAATGAAAGTCGTTGAATCAGCGTCAGGAAATCCTTCGTCTGAGTCTGTATCCAGAAGAGAGTCTGCTGCGGGGATGCAGGCATCGATTTCGGAGCGAACGACCATTTTGAGACCCCCGAAATCCTAATGAATCGAGTAAGCATAGTTTGAGTGGAGGGAAATAAGACGAACGTAAGAGTTGATTCTGTGATGCCTTGCGCTTTCTCCAGACTCATCTATGGAGGAGACAGCATCGGCTTCTCGAGTAAATGCATTCTCAAAATTGTACCCGTAGGAATTAATGAAAAGAGGCTCTGAATCGGTAGGCTCCCATCGATTGAGCAGTATAGTCTTCGTGCCCGCGAGCTCAATATCGATACGAAACGGTTTTGAGTAAGGGTTAGTGAAGCTGCCACGACTGTAATCTTTGCCTCCATGTCCACCTGTTCCGTTGCTTCCGCAGTTATCTCTGCGGAGGATACGGAGAAGGTGACGCAGAGAATTACGGTTGGTGACAAAGTCGACAGAATGCCAAGGAAATTTGGATGGTTGAGCGTGAGTACGCTCATACCAGTGGTTCACGGAAAGTAGGAGAGGAAGTAGAGGTGTAGCGCTCATGCGCCGATCGTATTGTTCTCTATAGTGTCCAAGAATGTCGGGAGGGACAGTACAGGGCAAGGGTTGTTCTTGCCATTCCCTGGGAGAACCGGGAACGATGATAGAGTCTTCTTCATGGTCTGACACCCAGTTATATGAGCCGATATATTGGCAGTCAGTTATGCCTATATGCATATCACTGGCTGCTTTCTCGGTGGGAAGCTTGAAAGTGTGACATTTGACGAAGAGATTGGAATGAAGAGTACGACTGTTGAAGTTAATAGTAGTTGTTGGATATGTGGGTGAAGGGGGATTAGACTCTGGATAGCTGTTTAGCTCTACAGCCCAGCTGGGGAGATGTGAAAGCATCATGCGCAGAGTTCTCAAAGGGGGCAGAGTAACTGAGTGTCCCCTTATAAGTGATATTTGAGGTTCTCCCGGGGCGTGATGGGCAGGTAGTATTGAGTGCTGTTGTAACAGCAGACGCAGAAGGCCCCATCCGCAGTTGTGGGGCAGAGCTTATCTGACTTACCAGCGCTAGAGTGGGGATGAAGGGGAGGTTGGAATAAATAAGGCATTTAGACCGGCCGGCCGGCGACCGGAAGTCTGAACGCGCTCACGCGACGCGACGCGTGGGAAGAAACTCGTTAATTGCTTTCCGTTCCTTTCACTCGAACCCTCATCAGTGTTACGCGCTTTCTTCATCAACACAAATGCCAGCGAAAAAGCGGGCAGCAGTCGACGACGCAGAAGATTCTTCTCCGCCTGGATCTCCCGCCGCGAGTAACAAACGCGCGAGAACAGCTCCCAATGGCAAGGAATCGAGGCGCAAAAGAGCGGGCAAGGCTCGAGCTGACGATGATGAAAGTATGGACGATGACAACGAAGAACTGAACGTGGACGAGGAGACGAACGAGGAACGCGCAGAGAAAGATAGGCGGTTCGAAGAGGCTCATTATGACAAGATCATGGCTTCAGTGAAGTCGCGAGAGAAATACCGTGGTGTATGTCTCTTTCAAGCATTAAGTACACCTAACTGATTCATCCGAATAGTCTGTAGCCGAATCCGGGATTATCGAGAAAGTCGAACTGTTCCAGTTTATGTGTCACCAACGCTTGACTTTTTCCTTTGGTCCTCAAATCAACTTCATTATTGGTATACAGCTTTTTCTGTACCAGTGTAAACCTGCTCATTATTTCTGCCCCAGGTCACAACGGAAGTCCGTCATTTTGCTTCTTACTCTCCTTTCTACAGTACTGAAGTCGTGCCTAAGGCGGCAAGAGCGCTGTTCTTTCCGCCATTACGATTGCTCTCGGAGGAAAGACAATTTCTACCGGTCGTGGTAACGGTTTGAAGTCATTCATCCGCGAAGGACAAAGGTATACGTTATCAGCTTCAGCACTCTTCAAAACTGATTCGTTTCAGTTCTGCCGAAGTTTCCATCCAGCTTAAAAACAAGGGCGACGAAGCCTATCGCCATAAAGATTTCGGTGATTCGATTATAATCAATCGAAAATTCTCGGCAGAGGGCTCTTCGACCTGGAAAATCAAGAACAAGGATGGCAAGGTTATCAGCACGAAGAGGGAGGAATTGTCAAAGATTTGTGATCATATGAACCTGCAAGTTGACAATCCCATGACCGTTCTAACTCAAGGTAGAGGCGCCATTCTCAACGCTTTTCCTAAGCCCTAAAATTTTCTTAGATGCTTCCCGGGTGTTCTTGGCGTCCTCAAATCCCTCCGAGAGATATAACGTACGACACCCTTTATATTCCCCTCGGGCTTTCTCATCGTTCCCAGTTCTTCTTAAAGGGCACGCAGCTCCAGCAACTCTCAGAAGAATACAATGTGACTCTAGAAAACATACGATCGACGCAGAAAGTTTTGGAGCAGAAGAAGGATGCGGTACCGGACCTGAAAGCCGCTGTTCGTGAGGCCAAACAACGATATGAGGAAGCAAATAAGGCTCGTGAACAGAAGACCAGACGTGATAATATCAAGAAAGAGCTCGCCTGGGCACACGTGAAAACCAAGGAAATGGAATACAAGAAGAAGATGGATGTTGTCGCTGCTCTCCATAATAAATTACCGAAGATTAAGTCAGCAATCAAAGAAAAAAAGGCTGGTCAATTTTGTACAAAGCACATCGACTTCCCAGTCTGACGATTTTGGCCCTAGGATGAGTTTGATGAGATCTCCAGGGAGTTTACTGAGCGCGAAGAGGAGTTGAATGAATTGGGAAATGTGAATGAACTGGAGAAGAAGAAACAAGACCTTCAGGCTCAACTTAAGGCAGGAAAAACCCAGCTTAGCGGGCTCGTGGTAAGTTAGAACCTCTCGTTCTCAGCTGAATCCAGTTCACCCGTGTTGCAGCGCGAGATCAATAGTATGAACTCTCAAATGCAATCGCACAAGAGGACTGTCGCTGAATACACCCAGAAAATTGAAGAAGAGAACCAACGTGCTGCCAAAAATACACAAGCTAAGCGTGATCAGATTCAAGAGAGACTCGCGCGCGCCCAAGCTCAAGCTGCAGAACACGAATCTAAGATGAAGTCAGTGGGACCTCAAAGAGCAGAGTTGGAACAAAAGAAGGCCGATGTGGATAAGGAAATTCGAGATCTCGAGGCGAAAGGGGAGGATATGAGAAGACAAATCACCTTCCAGGAGGGGCTCATCAACAATTGCGCAAAAGCGGAGAAGGACAATTTACTCCCTTACGGGATCAACATTCGTGGTGTCGTTGACCAGATCAAGCAGATGAGGTGGTATGGTAAACAGCCTCTTGGTCCGCTCGGTGCATACGTCAAAGCAAAGGATCCAAGGACCTGGGGTGAACTATTGCGCAGCCAACTCGGCCAACTGTTGTGTTCGTTCGCCATTACAGATGCTAGGGACAGGGCCCAGCTGAAAGACCTTCTCGTGAAATCACGAAAGTGAGTGTTCTCACTTTTGTAGAGCTTCTGCACTGACGGGTCGACCGCCAGCAACCACGTTCAGATTACAATCTCTTCGACAGAGTTGTTCGACTTTTCTGAAGGTGAACCTCCATCCGAATATCTGACTATCCTTCGTGCTCTGGATGTGAGTACCCAAGTATCTCATCAGAATTATGACCCTTACGTTCGCTTGATAGATAAGTAACGAGCTTGTGACGCGTATTCTCGTCAATATGGCTAGCATTGAAAGTCGTGTGCTAGCAAATTCTCGTGCTGAGGCTCAACGATCTCTTGAGAAGCTCCCTAGAGGTGGTCAGGCCTACACTCTTGATGGCTTTACGGTTCGCGTATTCCCGTATGTTCACATATTCTCTTCTGACTACCAAGAACCTAATGCTGTTTCGCTGTCAGGGACGGTGTCTCTTCAGCGCCTCTTGACCTCCGAAAGAGCAATGACTCGTCAAATCTTATGCTCACAGGACGTGACACTGCTGATGAGATACGGTGAGTATCTTCAGTTCCAAATGTGGTCTTTTGCCTATGTAATTCTACCTCTAGCCGAGCACGTCAAGCGATTGATTCATGTAAGCAACAGTTGCAAGAATTCACGCCCACCTGGGAGCGATTAAAATCGGAGTCTCAAGGATATGCAAATCAGCTTAACAAGCTTTCAGTTCGTGAACCATTGCTATTGCATCGCTAACTAGTCTGCTGACAAAACATAGCAAACGGAGGTGGACGAGAGAAACCGATTTCGAAGCGCCCAAGCACATTGTCAGGCGCTCACTCGGGAGTTGAATGAACAAACCTCGGCCAACGTCGGAGGACTAGAGGCTGCCAAAAAGGTAAAGTCTGGATCCCAACGTCGTCTGCTTCTTTCCTGAAAAAATTGCAGAGCGCGGAGGAGGAGATCGAAAACATTAAGAGCCAGTTCGAGCCGCTGATGCTGGAGAAGAACACTGTCGATACAAAAAATCAAGGCTTTTTGGCGCAAATTGACGCTATTAAGACAAAGATCAGCGATTTTGCTGATACAAGAAATAAAGTACAGGTACGACTATTCTGACTGCGAAGAACGCGTGTGACGTTGACTTCTATTCCACCGTCCAGCGTGAGATAGAAGCTCTGACAGAAAAGCGGCTGAAAGCACAAGGCGCTTTCCAACACTACGAGAAGAAGTTGAATGAGATCAATGGAAATATCGGAGCGGAGGAGAAATCAGCCGAGACGATTGAGGCAGAATACAATGTAAGCCCCAATTGGACTGCTTGTTGTCACCGAGTTTCACACATATTCCTCTGCAGGACTGGAGAAACCAAGCTCTTGAGTACTGTGAGGGGGAAGTAAGTCGAGGACCCACGGCCGGCGGCTGAACTGAAGAAGGAGGAGTCGTCTCTTGAGGGTGCGATAAAAGCGCAGGAGAAGAAGTGAGCATCGACTTTCGTGGTTTCATGATCACTCCTACATTATCCTGATATATTTTCCTCAGACAACATGCCTCCGTTGAGGAGCTCGAGGAACGACTGACCAAAGCAATGGATCAGCTGGACGCCGCCACTTCGGGCATCAGGGCTATGCATAACCTTAACAAGGTGAGCTCCTCGGGCCATCTGAAGTGCTGCTCTTTTGGTTGAACTACCTACTTAGCGATTGGAGCGCTCCTTAATCAAGCGATACTCTAGATGGCACCACTTCCGCCGACACATCGCACTTCGGACCAAGGTCGTATTCCAGTATCATCTCTCGCAGCGTGGCTATTTTGGAAAACTTCTGTTTGATCATGAAAATGGACACCTGGTGCTGAAAGTGCAAACTGACGATCAGGCATCGCAAGCTGCAGGAGACAAGGAGAAGGACCCGCGTTCGTTGAGTGGAGGAGAGAAGTCGTTCTCAACTATATGTTTGCTCCTAGCCCTTTGGGAGTCAATAGGCTGTCCAATCAGGTGTCTGGGTGAGTCGCAATGAGCGATGGCAAGCGCTCGACGCTGACACTCTTGTGTATAGATGAGTTTGACGTCTTTATGGATGCCGTTAATCGTCGTATCAGTATGAAGATGATGGTGAGTATTCCTCGCTGATCGACTGAAATTATAGCGGTTGATATTCTCTCAGATTGAGACTGCCAACTCTTCCAATCAGAAGCAGTATATCCTCATCACGCCTTTGGACATGTCAAATGTCTCGTTTGGACCCACTGTTCGCGTACACAAGATGAATGATCCTCAACGAAATCAAGGAACTCTTGGGTTCCAGTAGAGACTAGCTTCCAGAGTTCCCGTTGCTTGACTCATGATATTTTACTGTAGCACTGTTGATACACGTAGCTTAAGATTCTACTAATGCCACTGCTCGCGTTGTCCCAAATGAGTGATGAGTGTTGGTGGCTGTACGCTCGTACGGCCCCAATCACTGACGCGTTGATCGGCGAATTCGTTTCTCATTCCGCCGCAAACCTACTTTTCTCTCTTTCAACCTCTCTACTCACTATTGTATGATAGTACCCTCATATTATTTGGGACCATACGACTTTTGTTAGAATACACCGCGAACCATAGCATTCACCTCATATTCCCGGAATTTTGCCATGTCTCTAGTTCCAAGGTCGTTACAGAAGCTACGAATAATCGCTGTCCCATTGACGCTTCCCAAACCCTCTCCGCTCGACAAGGGAGCCACAAGACATCTCGCAAGGCATAACCTGATATATTATGCACTTCAAACATCATCCCCGGCACCGACAAAGTCTATCTCAGACAACGCGCCGAAGTCTAGGTGGCTACCTGAGGAAGGGATCGTGAGCTATTTGCAGGCTAAGGCTGCGGCAACATGGTCAAGTTTTGGAAAGTCTGAACAAGGGAGCTGGAAGGTCTGGTCTTGACACTATTACACGCTCTTTCTTTGCTCATTGGGTGTCTTTTCCTCCAGTTAAAGACTTATCAATTGGGAGAACGCCTGATGGACCGGATAGAGTTTGAGGAGCTTGCCCTGAAAGCCCTAGATCCATCTTTGGGACCTCCTGTTGCCGGAAAGTCAACGCATTCGGAAAAGAGACCACAGGTGCGTGTCCCGAGCGTCGGTTGTGATTGTACTTGCTCATTACTCCGAGCCAGATACCATTAATTCATCCCTCGTCAATAAGCTCGGAAGACTCCATGACTTATCTTCGAACTTTTCTAGAGCATCGCACACCACAACATAGACGTGGCTTCTACTTTTGGATGTTTATTTCACCCCTCACGGCCCCACTGACGATCATTCGTTCGTCACATTTCTTGCTCTCCGATTAATGGAAACCCTTACTTGGTCCATGTAGCCGTGATACCCAACTTTCCTTTCTTTTTCTGCGTGTGGCGATCATGGTCTCATTACAAAGGTATACCTTCTGTCATCGCTCGTCTATTTCACTGAGTTTCTTCACTTCCTAGCATATAGATCATCTCGATATTTACAAGCTTTGCTCAGCAATGATTCGATAGTTCCGGAGAGCAGCGATGCACTCGATGCCATCTTCAAGGAATCATCGGCTCCTGTTGTGGCGGCTCAAGAGGAACCCGAAGAAATTGCTTCCGAAAAGCATGAAATAGTTCTAACGAGAGGCGCGATTCCCCCCATAACACGGCTGTTCGAGCTGAGCGAGAGTTCTAATGCAGATTTGTATCGAGCGATAGAACAGGCTCGTCTGCGTTTAGAGGGAAGTCGTCCGGAGGGCTCCTCGTAGTCGTGCCTTGTTTAACCATCTTCGGGAGCAATCTTCAATAGTCTTTGCAAATACGGTGCCATCTCTTGTATCAAGTGTCAAGTGTCAACTCTTATCCAAGGCGAGATGGCCGAGTGGTCTAAGGCGCCAGACTAAGGACTAGGGCATGTGAATGTCCAAACCTTCCTCACCGAGGAATCTGGTCTTTCGGGGCGTGGGTTCGAATCCCACTCTCGTCAAATTCTTTTCATTTTCTTTCACTTCGCAATGGAGGACAAGACGCCTCCCAAATACTGACCAATAAAGGTTAGAAAGGGAGA
Organism: Leucocoprinus birnbaumii; assembly: GCA_027627405.1. Lineage (NCBI taxonomy): Eukaryota > Fungi > Basidiomycota > Agaricomycetes > Agaricales > Agaricaceae > Leucocoprinus > Leucocoprinus birnbaumii. The sequence continues at coordinate 15,350 of JANIEX010000971.1, forward strand.
AGAGTCCACAGACACGAAGTGACGAAATGCTCGGTGAGATGAATACTTGATCTACTGGTACTTTAGGAGTGACAAGCCACCAGTTTAAGCACACATGTAACATTACTACTGGTGTGTGGATATCCTGCGGTGAGTAATTCAAGCATTTCTCGAGTCCTGGGGAAGACTCGATACGCCAAAGCACACTTTTGAGAACCCTCAACAAAGCGGGTCTCACTCCTGTGGCGTTAGCCACGGGTTCTGGTGCCGCTCTGTGCAAGTCTATTGCCAATCCTTTGCAGCCTCTTGACTACTGTCGTCGAGGATTTCTTGAACTCGATTGAGATTAATTACTATTGCCAGGCGATCGTTACTTCCTGGACTGTGGAGAATACCTTTTGTTCCATCAGATTCCTTCATCACTC
>JANIEX010000972.1:0-15739 GCA_027627405.1 Leucocoprinus birnbaumii
AATTTGTGATAGCCTTCAACCAGGTTGGGCCATCGGGGTGATGGAATCTTGCTCGCGATCACTCAGAGAGGGATATTTTGGTTTATAACGAGCGTTTATATCTAGAAGAGGGGGGGTACCCCCTCTTCCAGATTAAAGTCTACAACACAGACCAATTCAAGATCCGCTAGACCCTGAGCTCGATATGGTCTGCGGCTTGATCGGCAGCAGCGAACCTTTCCTTTTAGGATATTCTGAAACGTCCATTTATTTGAATAAACGCTACGGAATGGCTTCCAATATCAACTTATTTGTGCAGAATTTTATATCCGCTCTCGGCTTTGGCTCAGCTTCATCATTTGCTAGTGGTGACCGGCCTCAACCTCTCCAAGACAAGCATTGCTTCGGGTCTGTCCCAGTACGGCGTAGAACGATAATTAACAATAATAATAATAATAATTCCATGAAGCAATACGCAATGATACAATGATTTCAGTTCTATCACTGCATCTGAATATTGTGCAGCCCTGCCCGCCGACCGTAAACACCGAGGGCTGTCCCGGGCACCGAAATGCTGTCCGAATTGTTCCCGCCCCCGGCGTCATATGTCCTTATAAGGGATAACTCAGACCCTGGCTTATTCGGATCAGAAGTTTTGTTTCGTTTTTCGTTGACCCCCCTTTTTGAGGAAATACTTAGGCATTGTGTTCGGCATCGAATTGACATTGAAAGACGGAACTATGATGCAACTGGCAACGTCGCCCCGCCAGCATTCAAAAATCGGCAGATATCGTGAGCCAAGTCCGTGCTTCTTCTGAGGAATAGATCAGAAGGGATAGTTATATCTGAGATCGCGTGCGGCGTGCAATCAACAGGCCACGCTGGGGCAAATTGCTGCGTGGAGGATACCCAGGAGCAAAGTTCAAGCGTAGGTGAGAGCTCTGCTGGTCCATCGCTACGCAGCCCACATATGGAATGCTCCACTATCCGGGTTGGGAAGTCGTGAACCAACGTCGGCGAGGAATAGGTGGGCGGCTAGAAATCGAGGGACAAGGTTTTGATAGGTTCATACATACCCCCATTGAATCTTGAGTTGCTCCGCTTCGGAGTATGGTGAGAAGACATGCAAGGGCAGCATTGACAAGGTGAGAGTCTATGAAGGATCCTATGAGTTAGATGCCGTGAATTTTGACAGCATCGTGTCACATTCAATTCAAGGTGCTCGAGCACCCTCTGAATAGACGTTCCAAGTACGTACAGCTCTGGATCAGACATGGAAAGGGCGACTATCATTGACAAAGGGTGGCGTTAAGCACTTCAAAAGGAATTGGCCAACAATTCCAATTGGATTATAGATCTAGGGCATTGAGCCGCGCCAGGGGCTTCCGCGATTATCAGTTTCAAAAGGCCAGCGAAACAATCATGAATACGAAGGCTGGATCCACCATGAGCAGTTCCAAAGAAAATCTTCCTTAGTTTTCCCGCGGTAATCAAGAAGGCGGCTACTTCTCAAACAAAAGATCGGGGAGAAAGCACCTCTATACGATCTATACGGAATATCTGTGACCAAAATATTGGCCTGTCGAAAAGAGACAGTCCAAGCACTGAATTCCGTGCCTGGCAGAAGGTACTAGTGGATATATGGTGATAATGATAGAGGAACGTTGAGATCGTCACCAATGGCTTAGCTCGCGGTGATGGCCTCGGCGATGGTCTTCTTTCCCTCGACGATATCTCGGACCACGCCTAGGGCTTCCCCGAAGTCCTCAAATAAAACGTGTTTAATGCCTTCTCTTTTACAGTATGAAGCCAAATCGTTGTCCCCTCCGGGCTTGGATTTCACAAAGAGCAAGTCGGCGTGCTTGGCCGCCGAAATATCTGACGAGTTACAATATTAGAACACCCTGGTAGCAATCACTTTGTCATTATCGTTGAACGACAACTCACCAGAGACCCCATCTCCGAAGAAAAAGAGCGTGGGCGGTTGAGGTAAATTTCGATAGTGCAAAATGGCCTGAGACTTATCATGCCCAAAGCCGCTTCAAAGTCAGTCAGCAAGTCACGATCAAACGTAGTTTTCGCCCCCTTCAACACTCACCTAGTCGGGTGCCTGTACTTTATTTCCCACTTTCCATCAGACTCCACGGTTACATCGTTAGCGATAATCTCAATCTCATCCGCCTGCTCCCCAACAAGGTTGGACAATACGGCACGAATAAGAGGCGCCATTCCACTGTGTAACAGAACCCTCATGAGTGCTCGATCAAATTTAAATGAAGGTTGTCAATATACCTTGAAACTATGATAACAGGTACATCAGCCGTCTTACACCACGCATAAAACTCCTTGAAGCCAGAATCAAGCTTTATATCTACAATTTGATTCAACGATATGACCTAGGGCATGTTGGCCATACTTACTGTCGTGGAGAACCTGTTTACACTCTTCGAAGGTGTGCCCATTCTTATTGACACTTTGGAGCATTTCTCGAAATGCGTCCCTATACTAGATTGAGTACCAGAAACAACAGCTATATGATGCAGAGTACAGCACCTGAATGTGACTCTGCCCGAGAGGATCTCTAGATTACCCTCTCTACGCTTTTCCTTGCCGAATCCCAAGTTATCAGTCATATCTATCGTCGTCAATTTGGTCAATAACTGACAAAAGGCAATGTCGTTATTGAGAGCTCACAATCGTTCGAGTCATACGTAGTAATGGTCCCATCCCTGGAGCAGATTCCAGGGGGCCGGCGTGAATGAACATTATCACGATTTGAATGCGAGGATCGTACCAGTCTGATAAGACTACAAATTTCTTATCCTTGTGGACAGGCGGGTANGGCAATGTACTCTCTGGAGCAGCTTCTGACATGATTCAAGGCGCAGNTCTTGAGGAGAAGAGGGAAAGATGATGACGTCGGAGTCAACTGTCAAGACAGNCAAATGAAGTTTATAACTGGGGCGTATCTCTGCTGAGCGCTGATCATCAGTGTTATCTAATCAGACGACGTCATACTCTCGATGGTAAAATTAAATCAATTGATGACGACAGNAATGAACAAACGATGAATGGATACATCTCTGGAGATAATGTAACAGAAGAACTATGCAANACGACTACATGTCGTCGGAAACTATGAAGACAAATGNTACTCTATAGTCTAGNTTCGGGTGGGTAGTGCGACTGAGCTGTTAAATGACCAAGCAAAAATACTGAGCGTGAACGATAGGGTGTAAAGTATCAGCAAGTAAAATAAGGATAAGTCAAAAAAAGCGGGTGTTCNTTCATATTNATTTCACCACTCGAGAACCGGAGGGAAGAACTTGGCGATNAGGCCTTCATAATATGGCCGGAGCTGTTCCGCTGTAACGCGTTCATCGCTNTTGCTGTAGAGATCATAAGGATTGAAAGCCTTGACCGCAGCCAAGAGAGCTCGGTCGTTCTCGTTGCAGAGGTGTTCGTATGCACCCTCGCGATGCCAAGGATAGAANCTGTGATATCTGATCATAGCTAGTCCTTCNGCAGGAAGGGTGCATTGGTCCTTAAGAACATTATAGAGATACTGAAAACGACTTAGTCAGAGCCACCGACGTAATCTAAAAACATACCTCATCATGCCCCCAGGACAGCATTACATTATCAAGCCCACAGTTGGGCTTGTATATTCCATACTTGGTGGAGNANACGGGATGCTTGANGTCAGGGTTCTCCTTAAATGTCTCGGGGTANATACACTTTTCCGAGAATTCACACCCGACGACGAAGGTATCCTGAGCACGATGAGCNATGAGAATCCCCTCGAGTGCAGCCCAACTTACCCCAACGACATCCCACTGCCCTTGAGACCCGAATATGAGGAGCAGCTTTCCAAGNTCATGAACGAGACCGGTAACCTAACAGATAGATTGAGTNCAATGTCCGTCCAAGGAAACCCGGAGAAGCGAACCTGCATCCATTCCGGTTTACCGTCGCGTCTGATGGCTTCAGCAGTCTGAAGTAAATGGTCGATTTGGGAGAGACTCGTCTANGGGGTGNGGACGTCAATAAAACACCGGTCAATCATGANAAAGGGAACNNGCCTCACGTCTGGGTCNGATTCATCTATAAGNGTATTGAGGAGTTCCATCGCCTCCCATANGCTCATGAGNACGCGCTTCCGTTCTCTGAAGGCCTCGCGGGCTTTCAGATTGAACTCAACGGTTTGNTTTTCTANNNGNNGTTNANCGAATGGATANTGCGATCNGGAAAGCGGTCCTCACGATGTTGCTCGCGATAGAAATTCTTGACCCGATCACAAGCACCCTCGTAGTCGCGGAACGTGCTTTTATCTTTCGTTTGGTCAAACTCTGACTCCTCGTTCCAGAGTTTGCCCTTCAGCACGTTNACTAGTATCTTGNGTNAGATCGAGTAGTAATATGCNGNGTAGAACATCTNACCTTCATCGATGGCGTCAGANATTTCTTCNAGTTGAANGCCTTTGTAGGCTATTTCTTCGGATACGACAGACATGTTATGGGAGNCGGATGAAAAGTANGTGGGCTAATCCAACTGGGAGCGGGGATTTGGTGACGAACTGAGTTACAGAGAGGCGGCTTTTGTAGGTCTTCGGAATGTATAGGCTATACATTCAGCTCGCGATCGCCGGGATCTCTTATTCTCATCGCTATAAAGTAGTTTTCGTAGTCATCAAATTTGAATTGACACGATATTGTTGATCGCATCTTTCACTGAGNCCANTTTGAAGAGATTTGAGATCGGATCGAGATACACTAGGCACCAAGGCCATTTTGAGTGCCGTAACCTGAGAGACCCACGTGAGTCAATTTGGTTACGCGTTNCTGCGACTACACGCACCGCAAAATGCGCTGNAAGGAAGAAATTATCGCNACGAGGTGATATAACAGCAGCGAATCTTGCTAGAAGTCATCANCAAGTCGACCGACTGCGGCTTAGGGTCTGCAAGCAGAACGATTCTAGGCTCTCACCTGTCCCACGCGATCTNTAACACTTGGAGGTATTGCGGACATCNGTTCTGTAGGGCTCACTCCATGNAAAAGCTGCAGCTGCCATTCCCGTATACCATATACTTGCGATGGAAAAAGGTGCCTCCGAATCACGTTGCGTTGAGTAGGGGGCACGGGATACTCACAAGTAAGGAGCTGGCACGAAGGGAGCCGAACCTTATCAGGGATGTATTCTATTAATAAATAGAACAGTTTACCCTGTGAGGATGGATCTCTAGAGTTTAAACTTGTACCGTTGAGGCGCCTTAGATCTGCTTTCATTCGTTCTCACTGACGACTCACGAACCTAGAACCGCTTTCGGCACAGGCCTCTGACTCAACGGCCATCGAGTAGCTGAAACACATACCGGTTCGGGTGTTTCCATAGTCTAGCCCTAATTAGAAGGAAGGACGAAAGGGCCTGATCGCGTATGTTCAATCAATTCTGTGGCTGAGGTAACCCTTATGGCTTAGAGCAGAACACTTATTATCCTTTTAGCGATAGATACGACACATCCTCGAACTGGCCTTCGGATTCCGAAAAGGCAATCCTGAGAAGAATCCATATGTATACACAAACTCTCGGGATACGAAACCTTCCTAAGCAAGCTGTGCTGGATAACGTATATCTCGCGATAGTAATAACGTGTAATAACGTTCATTAGGTTTCAGAGCAGCTTCGGCCAGTGCTCGAAGCCAAGATCAACAGCTAAAATTCGAGACAAAAAATAAGTTTGATGATCAGAATGTTGGAGTAGAATGTTGCGTACGCCAAGGGGGTGTAATGAACCTGCGAAGAGGGTTGGCAGACGGAATGTGAGCAAACGGAACTATCACAAAAATACAATAATACGGACCTTTTCTGTTTGCCAGCTGCAGCCAGACCATCCAATCGCTCAACATCAACCTTCGTGAGAGTTTCAAGGGCTCTGATAGCACCCGTCAAATTCGCAGTTATGCGGGAGGGGGTAACAGATTTAGGCAAGACGACTATTCCCTTTGCGACTAGTGGCAATCAAAAAATTAGAAAATGCTATTGAAACAATCGTGGAAATCACTCACGAAGGTATCCAAGCAGGACATCGGCAGGCTGTAGCTTGTGTTGCTCAGCGATGCTCACAACATCGGGGTCGGTCAACAAAGGAGAGTTGGTTGATCCAAGTGGAGAATACGCTTGTGGAGTGATATTCTTGGACTTCATGAATTCAATAAGCTTGTGTTGTGGATTATAGATGTGGAGTTCCAACTGGAGTATCCGGTCATACGGGATCAGCACAAAAAAGCATTGTTATCACATAAACCATGCCGACCTGGTTAACGACAGGGATAATCTCGGCCGTTGGGAGGATCTCTTCAAGTTTGGTCTGTGAGAAATTGGAAACACCAATTGAACGAACTTTGCCTATGAGTATCATCGTAATAGTTAGTGAATGAGTTTACTGAGAGATGGATGATAAAATATGACTGACCTTTCTTGAGGACGGCTTCCATCTGTTTCCAAGTATCTGCTAGTTTCCATGCATGATCAACGTCACGTTTGCCGTCGGGAAGCAGTGGGAAAACGGGATGATTGCCCTTGGGATTTAACGGCACCGGCCAATGAATTAGATACACTGTCAACGCAATTCATGTTATCACCTCCGATGCATTCAAAAGCTTGACTCATGGCAACGACCGCTCTCGGTTTGGCTGCCATGTACTTACAATCGAGATAATCAGTGCCAAGATTAGACAACGTCTGGTCAAGGCACTCTTCCACGCGAGAATGCCATGTCCCCCATAACTTGCTCGTTATCTATTCCGAAAAAGCAAATACTCATGAATCAGTGGCGGACACGCGACAATGAGCGCCCTCTTTCATTTCGGGATCGAAGAGGAATTCTGATGAATTGGACCTACGAATATCTCAGACCTTGGAACGCCGGAAAGACGGATGCCCTCTCCCACGTCTTTTTCGTTCCCATACCCCCTGACAGATGCGATAGAGGGTCAGCCTTCTTATCCTGTCACAGAAACTCTTTCCCTCGAGGACACATAAACCCTCAAGGAAACATAAAAGGCACCCCTCCCAGAAAACCCGCGGAAACATTGAAGACACTCACCATGCACAGTCAATGTGGCGGTAACCTTCCTTGATAGCATGCTCGACGGCTTTCGTGACTTCCTCGGGCTTAGACTGCCAAGTCCCTGTTAGAGAGGAGAAGCGAATAGCGGACGTAACGTCAGCAGGGATCCAGAAAATGTACCAGGTTGGGAAAACGAGGGTCGACGAGCGCCTCGCCTACGGATCCGGCCGAGGTACCTGAGAACGACTGGAGTTTTACTCACCAAGGCCTACGGCAGGGATCTCTTTGCCGTCGTTGAGCTTGAACTTGGGGACGTTTACTGCCATGGTTCTGGTCGTGATACTGGGGGCTTGAAGGTGAGATAATCGTTATCTAGCTTTCTCATGAGCGCTCGTGTTATACCAAGCAACGGCCCGCCTTTGCGCCATCAGTTCTCCGGGAGCCGGGGCTAGCGGCCCGCCACAAAATGAAACCACGCGAAGTTCCCCGCCTCTCAGCGCCTTTCGTTAGAATGGACTCCTTGAAGGCCGCCACGTTTAAAATTGCTCATTCATTCGTATTCCGGCTCGTTATATCGGTTTCCATTCGCTTTGATTCATCTCAAGATGGAACACGTGGGTCCCGAGACCAACCGTCGGCACCTTAGGCTCCAACTCAACGGCCGCCTTTCGGCTACAATGCAAGGTATTACTGCGTAGATCATCTCGGAACACTATCCTGCCTAGGTCTCTCGGCTCCAATTCGGCAGGACTCTCTCGTTTCGTTAACGGTTTCGCTGAACCTTGAAAGAAACGACCATAGCTCACTTGGACAAAAGCGTTGATCGCACACTGGTTAATCTAATTGACAGCACCCGTCTCGTCTGGACCCAAATCAATACTCTCATGTAATTTACATTTTACATTTTACACAGCTCTGGGCATGGCATCGTAATCAGGTTCGTAGACGGGATTCACGTGGGATTGTCCGACTCGCAACGAAATACGTTGCGCTCGTTGCACGACAGTCGGGTCCGATGCCATACTCTTCGGCGCTAAACTCTTGATGCCTGGCTGGGAATACATATCTGCATTTTGATTATTCACGATTGACGCCGGGATGTCACTGATTCCCTCACGTCGGGGCTTAGCCATGACATAGAGTTTGTTCCCAGGGTGGTGTAGAGAACTGGACTCCGTAACCAGTGTGCCTTGCACGGACCACAGATTTTGATGAGGGACGTCAGGTTCTGGTAGAGGTGATGGGAAATAATCAAAAGTCGGCGTCATCTGGAATGAACTGTCTTCGTCTTCGATATAAGGAGAGTTTGGATCCAGCCGCAAACTTGTGTTGCTCGTCACGGCGGACATGTGTTGGTGCATTGGCAAACCGTAGGGCTCATCTTCAAATTTGTTCATCGAAAACTGTGGTGCCTGAGCGAATTGGACCTGGCGAGCGTCACGGGGTGAGATATAGCGCTTTGAGCTCGATGCCTCAGCGCCCTCGGGGGCAGTAGGCTGAGCGTATTCCACTCCAAGGGTCTCGTATGTTCGAGACTCAACTCGGCTTCCTCCAATAGATCCTCTGCTGTATGTCGTTTCTTCGTGGATGGGCGACAGTGGCATGTGATCTGCTGCAGTTGAGACGTCAGGCCCGCTCGGTTGCGCAGCTCTTCCGGTCGACGGTCGGGTCAATCTCTCCAGACCAAAAACCCACGGGTTCGACCAGGCATAGCGTTCCTTGGAACGAGCGCCTTCTGGTAGTTGGACATCGGGAGTCTTAACTTTACTCCCAGAATTTCTCTAGTGTAGATCTCAGTATAAGCTGTGATAGATTGTAAGTAGAGACAATCCGCACCTTGGGATTCATTGGAACCTCTGGTTGTTTTCCTCTCCTCTTCTCCCCTCTCCAAGGAAATCTCGACCTTAGTGATATCTTTCCCGGACGTCCACAGCAGCGCATTACGCATATTCCTACCCCGGCAATCCATATTCCCAGGTAAATGAGGGCAACAACCGTACTGACGGTTGCATTAACTTCAATCTCCCGTTTGAATAAATGACCGTTGCTGCTTCATTATGGTTTCCTTCAGTCCCTCATGTCTTCCTACAGGCCGGTGAACCAACCAAAAACGTACCCCTGAGCTGATGTGGCGTTAACCCTTTCCTGGGTAAGACCCGGTATAATAATGTACATCGCCGCTAGTGAACTTTGTCGTTATCGTTGTTGTGGAGCAGACGAGGATTGGGGGGAAGATTAGCTGAGGTGACAAGATGGCTGTGGAGGTGAAAACTGTCAAGACGGGCAACGGCCGTTCAAAGTCAGCTTGGCGGTCGGCATTGCGAACACGGATACGGTATGTTCCTTTTGTGTTACCAATGTGTTACAGCTGATATGTTCTTCTTGATGATGAATCTGATCAGCATTTATATATAGGGTCTTATGGGTTTGTTCTTTCGGCAAATAATATAAGCTTGCCGAGTTGAACGTCATGTGCTTGCAGCCGAGGAAGTTTGACTTCTGAAGGGTCGGATTGGCGAAGACGGCACAAGAAATGAACGAGGGAATTATGATGGAGATAGTACCGTACTGTTAGCTTTGATCTCACCAAGCATCTCATTTCCGTTCATTGTAATCTTTCACTGACAATATCTTTTTTGATCATTGATGACTGCCGCGTTGAGGCTGTGACCCTCAAATTTTCTCGCTACCGTGCTCGGTTGACGACATTCGGTTGTTGGGAACTTGGGATAAGAATACCTGGGACCAATATCGGGCATTATCCTTGAAACCGTAGGCGACGGGAACGGTATGCGATCAAGCTCGGCGCTTGTCATTTATAGGGCATTAATGATATCATTTCTGAGTATCGTGCTGTCGATGTGATGGATGTGGACACTGGACAGTGGAGGACTTTTCCGGGGCTATTTATAGGCGCTCTATTTCAGGCAATTTTACATCTCGGAGGGAGAAAGGCAACTACGTCTTTAGAATGGCTGAACTTCACCACAATTGAAGCAGAGGTGATACAAAAGACCTCCTATATATGGTCTACTACATGCCGCTCTCCACGCGAAATGAAAATAGCAAGCGCGAATCGCCGCTCGCCATTGGAAGCCTCATTATACGCTATGTACTTCCTTCAATGGATAGTCAACCCACCTCGGTTGACTGGACATTTCATTTAAGAGGTAGATTATCGACACATCATTGTTCGGAACTGTTAATCAGTTGGCCAAACAAGTGTCGTATGAATGGGGTGGGGAATAATTTGCCTTCTCTCGCTGCAGAACAAAGGTATATCAGTTTATGATTGATGATCAGACTTCTTGGAAGCGCGAGTGTGAAGGAAATATAAACGTGCGTACTAAGTCGCGTTATAACTCGAAACAACCCTCGTGTGGGTTGGCAGGCTATTCCCAGCGCTGGGGTGATTTATGAATACAATCGACCGAGCTTGAGAAGAACATGGGCTGAAGATAAGTCTTTGATTACAGTGATAGACACCGTTATTCTCAGCTATCCCTGAAAACCCAATGACATGACAGTCTCCCTGCTGATAAGTATCTCACACGACGGGCTTGGCAATTGGGAGGTGGAGAGGATGCGATTTGGAGAAGAATATAATGTTTCTTGGATTAAATTTGCTGAATGCTTCATGTGTACCAGATGATGTAGCCTGTTAGAGGCAGTACCGACAGTGATGCCATCACCAGAGCAGTCAAAAAATAGAATACGGAAGTAGGACTTTCCGAGAGTCACAGAAAGATTGGTGGATACGAGAGCCGTCGTGATACGAGATTATAGTCGAGGATTAGACACACTATCTAAGCCTGTTTATGGCTATATGGCGTTCCTGGACTTGTAATTCCTCCATATGTGCCCCGGGCGCTACATGTGACAATCCACATCGAGAGCGTCATCATAATCAGTTTTTAGCCACTATGAACATCATCGCGGGCGCTTGCCTTGCAATTTTACCTCTTCCTTGTACCATCCGCTCGCACTCGCTGACTCGCATTGGGTCTTGTTTATCGACTTAGCAGAATAAAGTTGTGAGCCTCGTGTAGAGTTGGGGCGGAAAAATAGGGACAGGGGAACATCCGATCAGGGCATCGTGTGAACTGGAATATTTGATTCCTCTGCCTGTACTTGGTCGACCCTGACAGCTCTTGCTGGACGCCCCATCCACTCATTTCTCTCATTTCAGCGTTCCGGTCTTGGTGCGTGCCACATGGAATCTAGAAATGCAGGAAATTGACCATTTTGATTTGCACGACCGAATTGCTTCTTGAACTCGAAACATCACCGCCATCATCGTGCAATGCAGGCTGGACAACTTTCTCATACAGCCTCTGCAGTGGCCTGTGTCAATTCTTTTCTTCCTCTCATTCCTTTCGCGACCTCTCTTGTTCTGCTCTCGACGCCCTGCAGAATTGAGACCCGACACCCAGAGTCGATCCATGGCCACCGCTACCTCTCATCCCAGTCAACCTCGTTTCTCGCGTGGGTTCAACTTTGGGTCAAAACCAACCTCGGAGCTTCGTAATCGAGCATCGAACACCGGAAGAGAGCATAATGAGGAAGATTGGTATATTCCTTACACCGGGACCTATGAACCTCCGCCAGAACCACGGTCTTCTAGGAATAGAGACCGGGACAGCTGGGGAGATCCAATATATGGATTCAACAACGGAGAGATCTTCGGTGACGGCCCACGGGTTCACTACGACGATGACTCCAGCCCCCGGGATGGTTTTCGGTCCTCCGAGGAAAGTCGGGTCCGAGGCAGGGGCCGCGCTCAATCGATATCGTCCAACTACACCGCGTCAACAGGGATAGATCACAGCAGAGCAGGCCAGAGTGCCCAAAGGCGGCATCATACCACTTCGTTCCAGCACCAGCCGACCCCGTCTTATGTAAAATTGGATGTGGGCGGCGTTGGTGAATCACCTGTACCGCACCTCCGTCAGCCGAAGGAGCGGTCCCTTTCTCATCGTGGCAGCCTCGCTAGCATCTTCACTTTCGGCGTCAAAACACCCTCTTCTCCCCCACCGGCTACTAAGGTTGTCAGGACCTCTTCCCGAAAACATTCCTCCCGACCTAGTACGAGTTCTGGCTTCGACAGGTCTAGTAATAGACTATCGTCCAACGATCACCGTCGTACTGCCTCAGGGGACTCAAATAGTCACTCCATACGCGTAAAGCGCGGCGCCGTTAGCCCACTTCAGACTGTCGATTCTCATACGACAACGGACGAGGATTATTATCATTCTTATTATTCAACACTTCTACAATCACCTGCGAAACCCCGGCCTTCGATACCTGCTGACCATCCCTCTTCCTCCGACTCTCCTCCTACCTCTCCTACCTCTGCAACTCATCAACACCCGTACGCCCTTGCATTCCCTGGCTCCGAGGTCCAGGACCGCAAATACACTCAACCTAATTCCGCTCCACCAACCGCCCAATTACCTCAGCCTCCCTCCGTTCCAAAGCTTACCTTTTCGCTTTCTCACTCTTCACCATTACCTCCTGGCCCCACCTCCACTTTGCGGGCTCCGAACCCTAACACCACTCCGCAGAAGCAGCTCAAAGGGTCTACCTCAACCCCTAATCTTAAAGGTGCCAAAAACGCCTTGAGCACTTCTCGTAATGTGCCAAAAGGCATAGATAAGTGGCTGTCAGCGGAGACGTGGTGTGATGCGCTATTATTTCCTCGACCACGGCTAAAAATAAAGAGTGAACGCTCTAGCAGTGGACGAATAGTCAGTCCACCTGGAAGTCCGGTTCTCCCCTTCGACTCTCGAGAAAAGCAACAAACGAGCAGCGTCCCTTCGAGGGTGCTTGCTCACTCCCGATCGCTTGTGAATCTCAGAGAAGCATCCAAAGAGGAGGAACCTCGGCATCAGCATTCCGAAGTTGGTATTTCTCTGGCTTCTCCTCCCACAACGTCCCAGGCGCATCTCCAATCACGAAACGGTAGCGACGAACAACATCGCACGGGACGGAGTGATTACCTACGGCCTCCACGGCCCAAGAGCTGGGCTTCGGATGATCTGGATCTACCAAGCCCTGTGCCTTCTTTGGCAAAGTAAGTAGCTCAATCTGAACAACGGCGATCGGTCTTGTTAAACGAACATATCTAGGGTCCTTGCTGATGGTGAAAGGCTGGAGTCTGATCGTAAGGAGTGGCAGAGCAAAGCGGTGGGTTCATGGGGCAACAAACACGCTCGTAGTGTTTCTCGAGCTCGTTCGAAATCGTTGACAGCCCAGGGTCGGAGAAAGGCCAGCGAAGCGCAAGGCAGTATGGGCTACTTGACAGCGCGCGCTGTCCTCGGAAACCAGGACATTATCCCGATCCTGCCCTCAACGCAGAAGCACAAGAGGGCGCCTTCATCGCAGCGAGGGACCAGTTCTAATTCACACTCGCGCAATACTTCGAACGTTCCCACCCAGACGAGTTCAGTCATTCGGTCATTGACCCACTCATCCAGGTCTCATTCTCGAGATCATTCGCGTAACGATTCATGGAGCAAGACGATCAAGGCCGTGAAGTCAACAGCTCCGTGCTTCAACAACGACGCTACGACTACTCCAACGGATGAGAAGAACACTCAGCATCTCCAGAAACCAGCGGAGGGTGCATTGCCCAAAGCTGAAGTGCAAGCGACCCGGCTATTGAGTCCTGTAACCACACCCGCTGCGCTTCCTACGTCACTACCGCCACCTATGGGCCCATCACCAACGCCATCCAACGCCTCTGGTGTCACCGACCCTCGTGTCGGTATCGCTATATCCACCCCGCTTACCGACGAATCCATGGGTCGAGGCGATATTCAGACCGTACCACATCCATACGCTCAAGGTGGACTGTACTCCTACACACCTCCCTCTCCCGTACGCGAGAAACGCGTAGAATACGCAGGCCCTCATCCCGTCCAGAACCTTCCTCCTCATGAGATCCCAGAAGGTCCGGCCGCAAGACATCGACTTCCGCCACAAGTTGTTCTGTCACACCCCTATGCCCAAGCCCATTCTCCTAGTCGGGATTCGTACGATGACAGGATCATACGTCATATGCGACCTGATAGCAATATACCGGCACCTGATAAGATGTGGGCACCGTTGGCTCCGGGCGTCGTTCGTGAGGTGTTACCCGGCGAATTCAATTATTCGCCGTTTATTGCTTCTGATGGCAAGTTGGAGGGAGATATGGCAGTGGCGATGGCGATGAGTGGGATTGTGGATACTGTGGGTGTTGGGGAAGCGTTGGCTTATGCTAATGAGTATCAGGAGCCGGAACGGGGAGGGGAAAGTTCTAGGGATAGTGGGCTGGGTACCAGCGAGAATATTCATCCGTCTGTGTCGACATCTCAGGAGGTTATTGTGGAAGTGGATGCCGCTGAAGAGGAGGAAGAAAGTAATGCGAGGCTTGGTTCACCTTCGAGGATGCCTGTGCAGTACGACGTTACCCGACCCTCTTACAGATACCAACTGCCAGCTAGGACCCCCGAGACACTTCATACGTTCGCCTCTTCGCCGTTAGAGCATCAGTTCACTCCAAGGATGCCAGAGTTCATT
Source organism: Leucocoprinus birnbaumii (assembly GCA_027627405.1). Classification (NCBI taxonomy): domain Eukaryota; kingdom Fungi; phylum Basidiomycota; class Agaricomycetes; order Agaricales; family Agaricaceae; genus Leucocoprinus; species Leucocoprinus birnbaumii. The sequence goes on from JANIEX010000972.1 coordinate 14,615, forward strand.
CGAAGCGAAATGCGCGGCTCACCAGTCGTGAACAGCTCTGAGAGTTCATCTCAGAGAAATTCACCCCGTCCTCTCGGCAGTCCCAATGACCTTGGTGGCTTCCAAGACCTCTTCTATAAACCTGGGAACAATTCAGGCAACGAACCTCGTAGACTGGCATCTTTCGGCAACATCAGCTGGAATGGGTCACAAACTCGACTGTCCAACATTCCTTTCGATCTGAAGTCACCACATCAGCGACCAGCGAGTGGCTTGACCTCGTTAGCTAGGAAGCTTAGTCAGGAGTATGAGCGACTTTCTACCAGGGAACGTGCGGAGAGTCAGTACTCGCGTTCTAGCAGTAGCATGGTTACCGGATCGTCGCGGCCCGGGACGTCTAGACGCCCTACGGATGCGAGCTTGGAGTTCGTGTTTGAGAGGACTGTACAGGGTGTGCATACCCATGAGCATGGAGAGGATGAATCTGCACTTCCTTTTGAGCCTGAGGAGATTGTCCCTGAGGATGTCAAGTCGATGACATCGTCAATGGAGACCGGGAAAGAGCTGGAACCGTTGGAGAGCGAAGATGAGACAGGTATGTTTTCTCTCAAACGGATTCGCCCTTGTGTTTATCAGCCGACCATGCCCTGCAGAGGTATTCCATGTTAAGCAAGTCGAAGCCTCAACCCCTGCTGCAGTTGACGCAGATCATCGACTCTCGTACGCCGGACAACTGGATTACCAGACTGAACGTCCCGAGGTTGACAGTCCAAAGAATGTCGTTGCCATCCCCGATAATACTCAGCCTCTTGACGAAGGTCGTCCCTCCCTCTCCAGCCCTACAGATTCCCAAGCTCGTGTCCTCTCAGGACTACACGCCCCTTTGAGTGACAATACCCGCAGTAGTTATTATACAACATCCAGCGCTTCTCGCATGTCTGGACTATCTGATTTCCCCGTTCCTCCCGCAAACCACCGCATGTCGCTCTTATCTGCGTACTTCAACGAAGCCGGTGGCCGGCCATCGCTGTCCAACCAAGACGGGCCACCTGAGCCTCTACCTGCGCCTCTGCCATCTCGAACCTTCAATTCTAATAATCGACTAACTTTTGGTGACGGTGCTGATGCGGAACAAATCGTTCAGGC
>JANIEX010000973.1:0-15698 GCA_027627405.1 Leucocoprinus birnbaumii
CTAGGAGTTCGACGGGTAGGCTCGGTCTTGGAACAGTTTCCTTTGTCTTTGAATAGCTGCATCGGAAGCACCGCGATGGAAGCAGTACACCTTTTCGACGTCGTCTCTCTCCAACAAGTACCTCAAAGTATGAACACCAAGACTTCCGGTGCTTCCGGTAAGAGCAAAGGTTTTCTTCTCGGATACTGACACGGTCGAAGCTGGGCGCTCGGGAAGGTTAGCGGTCCACCGTTCGATGCAAGCTTCAATCCGTGAGATCAAGGCAACTGGGTCATCGAGGTTGACGACCTCGCCCTTGGAACGAGCGATGAGGTACGCTGAGAGTTGCGAGATTGTCGGGTGGACATAGGCCACATTGTGCACCAATTCTTCTCCTTTGACGAATTTCGCGAAAAGAGGCTTTACCTCGGTACGGATCTGAACAGCATGCAACGAATCCAGTCCTGATCACAATCTGAGTCGGTGCAGACGTTTTGTGATAGATTTCAGACTTACCGTTCTCGAAAAAGTCCTCGGAATCGCCGATTGGCCTCTTGGCAATCTTCTTCACAGACTCCCTAACATAGCTTTGAATTTGTTCAGGTGTTCCGATATCCTTCACCATCTCTTCGCCACTCTCAGCCTCCAATGCTTCATAGGCAGCATCGATATCTTCCTTGTACAATGTAAGTGTATCCTTGGTTTTGATCGAGCCTTTATCGGACTGGACGAAGGGCTTCTTCTCGACATCAGCTACAACGACCATCTCTCTGATAATACGAGAATGGTTGGGAACAATGGTGTTGAGATGCTCAATGGTAGGCCAAATGGCATCAATAAAAGCCGATGGAGAGGAGAAAGGTGAGGTTCCGGGATCTTGACGCACGAGGACACCATTGAGAGGGCGACCAGCACCGAAGACAACGACGCCATTGATGAGAGGGTTGTCCATTAGTAGAAGCTCTGCGCAGATCATGTTCAGCGTCGAATGGGAATGTGTAGATTATGTGAAGATATACCGATTTGTCTGTTATCAGTCTTCTCGCCATTGCTTAAGACCGTCTGAAGCGAACATGAGAATATATGCGAGTTACAGCGAAAAGTAACGCACCACACTGTCCTTACGCCCACAGTGTCTGAACAATCCTATTATATAACGTATCACTAGCTGCACGACCTTTCAGGTGTTCATGTTCAGTTACCTGGGATTGTGGGGTGGGGTTCCCACAAGTCATTGGTGGCATATCCAAGTGGGTTCTGATGGTTGAGCACTGCAGGCATTGTGATCTTCCCCGGCTACAAGGAAAGATTAAGTGAGAATATCAATCCCCGAGAAGAAAAAGAGCAACGGGATAATCACGTACACAGACGATGAGCTCACTAAGCTTCCCATCGAATGGCTCCCAGTGCAGAACATACTGATCATCGCGCAGACGCACGTAAGGCACGTCCTCGACTCTGCTTTCCGGAGGTCCCGGAAAGTCGGTGATGCCGAGCATGCTGACCTCAGTCCTGTGATAAGTCCATGTCATTAGACTTAAGATAATGTTCCGTGTCCCAAAGGGTATACCCACGTTCCGAATAGCTGTACGAGGGGCGCCCCCATTTCAATTAGCTGTTTCCCGGCGGCTTTGTCCAAGGGTGCGCCACCGTAGAAGATCCTCCTCGTGGTTTTGAGTACTCCATAATCCTCAGGCGGTTCACGTAATGCATCTTCAAGAAGCATGGGGGCAAGGAAACATAATGCTCCCGGAAGACGCCGCAGATGACGGAGCATGGATGTACTCGTCAAGGGTAGCTTCGTATTGATGAAGGTTGGAATGTGACCAGCGCCCATAGGCCAGCGGGTAAAACAGTAAATACCGATTCCCTTAAGGAGTTTCAAATGAAGTTTAGTTAGTAGAGCTGTAATTAGGAGTAGTCTGACGTACATGGAAGAGGGGCAAAGGGGCATAGGCAGGCGCGCCTACATAGTTCCTATTAGATCTGATAGCGATTGTATCTGTCAAAATGTGTTCGTGGCTCTGTGGAATCGGCTTCGGATGGCCTGTTATTTTTGAATAAGCACAATCTCCTTCCAGGCTCACAGATTCGTAGTCCTTACCGGAGGTACCACTGCTGTGGAGGTATAACGGAATCTCCTTAAATACGTCAGGCGAGACGGTTTCCACCTCGATAGGGCCGTTGGGTAGCTCGATGTCGATGCTGATCTCTTCAGGGTCATGAATCTCGAGTAAAGTGACTGAGAGTTCTTGCACTGCGGCCTCGGCAGCTTTGCGGTTCTTGCTATCAGTGATAAGGGCTTTGGCCTTGACCGCCTTGAGCAAGCTGTCGTTGCCTGCAGCACTGTTTCTGACAGACAGTAAAAGAACCTATATGGCATGCGTGTAAGCCAAGACGGACTGATCCAACAGATCCGATCGCTTACTGTCCAATGGTTCAACCATCCAGCAATGATGTTGACGAGGTACGCATAGCTACTATTTGCGAGTATCGCGTACGTCAACTTTTCTTCAGTGCCTAGTTTCTCTTTCATCGCAGAAGCAACCTTCAATGAGTCGGTGTACAGCTTCCTGTAGGAGATATTCTCTAGCGGAACGTCGTCATTATCCGCGTCCATGACCCGAGCGAATACACGATCGCCGAAGTTGATCCCAAGCTGACGATAGACATCCCAGAGAGGTACATGATCGAGTTTGAGAGGGTCGGAAGGGACGACGGGGAGACCCGTGAGTACTGGAGCGGGCATTAAGATATTATAGCACTGGTAAACTTTCGTAAGCGTGAGGGTGGTTTGGTGTGTGGCAACGGGATTAGTTCGTCGTTTATAGGTGAGGTAGATGAGTCGGTTACTAAGACCTGGGAAAAGAAGCCCCCTTAGTGTCCTTTATATACTCTATGCTTCTGATATGATTATTCTCTTGTGGGCTCCAAGTGGTAAAATTAAGTACCTTCAGACGCCCACGCGTGTCTTTCTTACGACAAGCATCCCCGCAGCCACAGTGAACTTCGAGCGTGTTTAAGGGCCAAGGTATCGGAGCGTCGCATTCAAGATGGAGAGACGCAATTTGAGTGGGTTAATTATCTTTGGTGTCCGTTATAGTCATTTCAATGTCCGGGCACAAGACAAGCGGGACTGAGTGTGGGGATGCCATATCTGTGATGCATGCAGTACCCAGGTTGGTGGGTATGATCGGGGTGGAAGGTGTTGAATAACTTGATTGATGGGATCATGCTGCACTTCTCAGGCTGGTGATGCGGCGTAAACTGGCGTCCACCGTGACCACAGCAAACACAGGATGAGAAGCCGACTTGAAATATTAGATATTTAGTTAAGCCTCCCACGTCGCTTCGACAGTTCAATCATATATACAATCGATCTAAATCTTATCTTGAACATTACCCTGCGTTACCAGTGCAACTGATCACTATCACTTCTCTAATTAGGCTGAGGTTGCTCTTCCTGATGTTCAGAGCAGTGCCATGGGTCAATTGGTCTCAAATTGCCCATAGGTACATCCGGCTGAATGGGGATCCCGTGATTCATGAATGAGGGGGGCCAAATATTACACCGGAATGAGCCTGGTAGACGCGCACAGGTGGGTCATCCAACTGACACGGACGAGTCCACTTTTCCAGAGCACTCTACTAGTATGAAGTCCGGGAGGAGAAAGGTATAGAAAGAGCACTTAATCACTCGGCTCTACACGCGGACATGGCATTGTCAATGTAAGGCAAGACAAGACACCGTTCAGTCAGCCCCTCGAGGCCGAGTCAGCACTCAGCGCTCAGCGTTCAGTCGTAAGAAGATGAGTTCTTACTTTCGGTCAGCTTCACCAAGAGTCTTAAGGTGGGGAATATTGCCTGGGCCTGAACGGCGAACGCGTTATCACTTTTGTGGAGCTACCGGGACTCTATATAGACCAATATTGACTATCACTAGGGATGCTCTTGGAAGGATCGGTATCTAATATATTCCCAATATTTGATAGTATGTTCTGCATTCAAGTCGTGTCTCTCTAATTTGAGGAATGAACGTTTGAACCTTTTAAGCTCACGAGAGTTGATCATTCAGGAGTTGCAATTTCGATATAACTTTCGAGTCGATTGCAGGAGACAATGACAAGACATGCGTGTGGGTTCCCGCTCTTTGCGGAATACAGCCCTGGATCCTATATTGCCCCAGGTTGAGGGTCCGAAATGAAGGCGGCAACTTCCTTCGCCTCGACAAGGGACGCAGAAATAAAGGGTTCCGCGATTTGCCGATTGATCTAGAACACGTGTACAGCTGACCCTGAGGCAACTGGGAGCTCTTCTGGGCACCTCTTGAGCTCTTCAATGATCTCAGAACCGACTGGGAGCCGAGCGCTGGCCCTCAATGGACATCTGAAGTAGCTTCTGGCCCTTCCCACATAAAATTTGTCAAGCCCATTCTACTCTCGATCATCACCTACTCAAAGAATGCATTGGCTCACCCTTGCAATTGTCTCAACTGATCTGATTGCCCCTTGCGTGGAATCCTCAAGAGCCTCATCGGCGGAATCAGGCGGAATCATGAAAATAGAGCATAGTGGTAAGCGCCTAGTGGCGTCACCCTTTTGGTTGGCTCCAACTCTTTGTTCTGCGACAACTCCGATTACATTTGTAAGAAGTTTTTCACCTTTCAAATTCCAAACATGACTATCCACAGTTAATTTCTATGACTGAGTCACTGTTTAAACACAACGAGATCGTGCAAACGAGAAACCTTTTCACTAGTCACTTGAAGGCGACCGGTGCTTGTCTCGACTGCTTCCGAACATCATTCGCTTCCAAGAACATTCTATAAGAAGCACGGAGCGGGCCCTGCGGGGGCCGCTGAAAACCTTGTATATATACTACTCAAAACGGCACTTGCCAACGATATTATGACGGGTATGGTCTAGCCAGCCACAATTTTCCAGTAAGTCTTCAAAGTCGGGCAAGTGAATGCGATGAAGAACCCGCTCTCCATTGAAGGGAATCAATATGATCTCGTCACTGATGACCCTCGGGCCCTGGGCGCCTTGTCTGCCAACCGCTATTATAAACAATGTCGTTGAGCTCGCGACCTGGACTTCTCTACCCTTTCTAAACTCCCCCTGTTCCCGTTCCCTCGCGCGTATTCCATGCTTCAATCTTCTTGGCTCTAGGTGAAACTGAGACTTCGTCTATCTGTATCATGTCGGATCAATACACGCGTGAATATGTAGCCTCAGCTCTCAACGTCCTCTACCTTCAGCATTACTGTCAGCGTACGTTTCACCTCCATTCTCCCTGCTGCCATTCTTTTTGCTCAGCCACGTCGCCTTAGTTATCGCTCTCATCATAACATTTTACGATCACGGTAAGTTTTTCTTACACCGACTGAAGACCGTTGATGACGCAGGTCCCGGTTAGCGCTCACTTTTGACAAAGAGGTACGTATACACTTTGACCCTCTTATTCGTACTGAGGGGTTGGATATCTCCAGGTCGAGTTGATATGGGTTCGTCAACGTCCATGAAACCGGTTTCCTTCGGTCTTACTGTGCTTTATAGAAAAAACGCTGGTCAAAATCACGGGTATTCTACCTCCTAGTATGCAGCCCCTCCTCTCAGCGTGAGAAATATGACTGAATATTGTATAGTGTCGATACGTTGGCAATATCTTGATAACGTGAGTGACTCCTTGTTGTGAATAGCTTATGCATCTAAACACACACTTGAAAGATGGGAAACCTTCGGTTAGTTTAGACGTCTTTCTCACTCTGGGTGAAACTCTTATAGTTCTTCAATAAGTCTACTTGTATCAAAAACCATCATATATGGCGAGTGCCTTTCTTGCTTCGAAAGGCCCTGATTAATAATCTTCCTGGTTCATAGTTGTATGTCAGTACTACGCTCAAAGTTACATCAGGCGGCTAATGAGTCCGCGGCGTGATCCCATTTTTCAAGCTGTATGTGTTGTCCGCCTGGGCCTCCCCTCGTCAATCTGATGATTTCTGTCAGGTGTCTGGAGCGTACGATCCGTAGCCTATCTAGCCGTCGTCTGCACGTTAATCACTCAACGTAAGTCGATAGAACACCCAGCCATCAGCCTTCATTCACCCATATACTCCTAGTCATCATGAGGTTCCGGATCCAAGCTCTTTACAATAATAATCAGTCGTTGAGCAGAGTGCTGTTTGGTGTCATGATCGGAGAGATCATCACTCTGACTACGATTGGGCTTGTGAGCATGCAGAAAATGGAAGGTGAGTAGATACCTGTGCTTTGATTTTCGTGGCACTGATAAAAGCACATCTTGTCAGTTACCTCCGAACCATTACCCGGAATCTATCAGTGCACCCAAGTCAAATTTCCGTCCTGGTCGTGGCTCTTTTGGCTCCCCATCCTCTTCTTCGACTCCCTGTTATTTGGCCTTGCCATAGGAATCGTCATCCAAAGCTGGCGTCAACTTCGCCGAGAGAAACTCAGCAAACTCAGCTTGGGGTCGTCGCTGATGGCAATCCTTCTTCGAGATAATTTCGGTTACTTCTTTTTGTGGGTGTCTTTTTTTCTCACCGTAAATATATGTGCCTATTCAATTTCCCCAAACAGTGCGTTTGGCATATACTTGTTAACAACGATCATTTGGACCACCGCAGAAACACGTTACTTCAGTATTCCAGCCGGGTTCTCATTCTCAATCACAACAGTCCTCGGAAGTCGCCTCATCTTGAACCTCTGCGATGCATATTACAGTCCGCTCAACGAGAGCTCCCGGGGCACTTCAGAATGGGATACGCGGCTCAACTGGGAGATCAATCTAGCGGCAGCCGAAAACGCCTCGATCAAATTTGCGTCATCTCCGGAAGGTTGTGGGCATAGAGGAGTAAGGAACGTAGAGGTTAATGTGACGTTTGAGATCTCGCATTCGACAATGTCCAAGGCCGATGTCGAAGAAGGGATGGAACTGAGTACATTTTCGCAAACATTGGCGAAGGAGGATTTGGAGGACATTCACAGTGGGCATAGGCAGGAGACACGATCCTCGGATCTGCATATCGAATTTCTCCGCAACGCTTAGAAATGAATGGATTAAGGCTGCTAGCTCATGTATAAAATTTGTAATCTCTCCTAGGGGCTTCAACGGCATATTCTATTATTCGATTAATTCTCAACTCTGGCAGATGAGACTTCAATCCGAACATTTGTGTAATGATAGCCTAGAGCAGCAATACTGGAGAAACTCCCTACCGGCACCTACCCCGTCTCATGATGTACTCGTCAGACTTATTCCACTACTCTTCATGCCTTGGTACCCTAGGTCTTCAGTCATCATGTAATTTCGAAGTCGGTAATGTTTTCGTCAAAATGAGTATAGCACAGGACAGTGCCTTACTAACCGTGTTATTGACATTTTGTCGATTTAATTGATTGTTGAGCTTGCAATAAGTATGCCTGAAACTCGTGGCTAGCCGTTCTTTTGCCTTGAACAGGAACTTCAAAGAGGGAAAATCCCAACATCAGCGGGTTTGGGTGAGAATAATGGTGGCGGAGATATCGACCACGTGGGACCAGATTTAAGTTGCTGATCCGCAGGACAACCAGGCTTAGTTAGCTCACTCCATAATCTCGAAGGCGGCCGCAAGCTTCCCCAACTACTGACTGAATCTCTCAATATCAAAGCTTTTGATTATGTCGTAATAGTCTGACTACCATTAATAAGTAGTCACACACAAGCGTCTCAAAGGGTGCACCTCATCCTCGTATATATTCCTGACTTCAGTGGTCCAGCGCTCGTTCAGCCCCTTCCCTCTCCCGCTCTCCCTTCTTGTCCTCAAATTTCCTCTTATATTATTCTCTGAAAGTGGGATTCCGCATGTCAAATTTATATCATCACGAAGATTCAGAGATTATATCAGCTTCTCGTGTAATTTATATCCAGCATTGCTTTCAACGTGCGCCAATCAGTTTGTGTGTCTAGTCTCTCAAGCTTGACTGTATCGCACCCCACCTTTAGTGTCAGCATTGATCGTCACCATTTATGACCATGGTTAGTTCTCGTATTGATCCAGTCTCTCCATCCTGACGTTTAACTTGGTGACAGCGATTACCTTCGACAGCGAGGTAGATGCGGATGTTTTAAATCTCCCACTGGCACTTGCGACTAAACACAATCTGGTCTGTTTCGACAGCTAGACTTGATTTGGGTGCGTTTCGCCTAGACGAAAGACTCGAACGCTCCTTGTTCATATAATGGCGCTGTTAGAAAAAGGCTTGGTCAAGGTCGAAGATTCTCTATGTCCTGGTGAGTATTCGCTTGCTATCAAGGTACACTTCGCCATGAATCATGCTCTAACCGGAAGCTCCAGTGCCGATACTTAGGCGACGTTTTGATTCTGTGAGTCCTAGGAAGCTCAGGGCTTATTATCAGCACTCCTGATCTTTCGCCTCACAGCTGGGATACGCTTGGTGAGTGCTACAGACTTTTTCTTGCTAACATACCGATGACAATCTCAAGTTTATATGAATGAGAGTCCCACACTGTCACATGCGGTAAATTATTTCCGTCTTAGAGTTCGACGGCGTATTGACAGTATCTTCTCTCTAGTTGTGCGTACCTTTCTTTACTGGTGTTCGAGCCTACGGCTGAATGTTGAATGGACGAATATCCTATGGCATATAGTTGTGAGCACAGAATCAGGAATCTAGTCTAGTGCTCAAGCCGACTAAAGTGTTCAATCCAGGTGTTTGGGGTGTCCGAACGATTGCCGGGTTGGCTGTTTGTAGCACTTGTATAACGCAGCGTGAGTTCCCAACACCATTCGAACCCATTGATTGCGCTCTAGTCCTAACCCTTCGAACTTTTAGTTATCATGCAGTTCCGTATTCAAGCGTTATACAAGAATAAACTACTAACCAATTTGCTTTTTGCTATTTTTCTTGGCGAGATTGTGGGTTTGGCAATCTTGGGTCTTTTCATGGTGAAAGGACTGGAGAGTATGTCTCGTCTGCTATCTTTTCATATTGATACCAGCTCACGATATCCACACTAGTCACTGCCGAACCTCTTCCTGGCATTCATCAGTGCACTCCAATCAGGTTTCCACCTTACTCGTTTGTTTTTTGGATCCCTATTCTCTTGATTGATTCACTCTTATTCGCCCTGGCTCTTGGGGTCGTTCTCAGGAATTGGCGCCAACTACGTCGTGCGGAGCTCGCGAGGATGGGACCTTCGCTCGTCACAATCCTTCTCCGGGATAATCTCGGTTATTTTTTCTTGTAAGTAATGGATTTTGTATGTTTCGAAGAAAAATGTTCACAGGTATCCGGACCAGTGCTTTCGGAACCTGCCTCCTCACAGCGATTGTGTGGATGACTGCTCAAACACAGTATTTCAATTTGCCGGCGTGTCTGACTTATTCAATAACCACCGTCCTTGGGTGTCGTCTCATCCTGAACCTCTGCGATGCGTACCATAATCCGTCCAGTTACATGACTCGAGGGACTTCAGAATGGGATACACGACCAAAGTGGAACCACAAGCCAAAGACCGACCATCGAGAATCACCAATTAGATTTGCGCAGAACCCGAAGTTGTCTGATGGGAGCTGGAAAGGAGGTCTAATGGGCACCGGGTTGGAGGCAATGACGGGCTCGACGTCGGAGATCGAGGACGTGATAGAGATGGGCCCAATTTCGAAATCGCTGTGCTCTGAGAGCTAGAACCAGGTCAAAACGGCACTCTAGTTTGTCTGTCTCATTCGCAGGACGTCGTACTATCTGATTTTTATAGGAGGGCCCGTAAAATTTGCGAGAACCCAAATGTCATGTCTAGTGACTCTCCGGTGTAGGTTGCATCTACTGCTACTACAAGAGCACTATGGGAATTAAGCGTCACGATTAATTCTAAGGACTTATTCCAAGGTATGCGGACAAACCCCAGAAAGTGGGTGCTAAAGCCTACAAAGGGACAGTGAACGCATATGACAAAATAGTTGAATACGGGAGAGAAAAATCTAAGCTCACCTATACTGGCCGCTCCATCCACACTTTGCACCGACGCGACTGACATAGATTGCGCCCTGTGGGTATCCTTGTCGAGATGCCTTAAAGGTGTATTAGCGACAATACCCCCTGAAGCTATGAAGATATGTATCGATGGAGTGAGGGACAGGAGAGTTCCATACCGGTTGAAATATTGATCTCGAAACAGGGTTCTTGGAAGCAGCGTGGACTTGGGAGTGATAAACGAGCATTCGTGCTCCAACATTGTTGGAGGTGAATAAAGCTGGGCTGTCCAAAGTTTTAGAGCACCATAATGACAAGCATGGCGTATGGACGCACGAGGGAGTTGCATTCAGGAAGGGAAAGGAAGGTGTGCACCATAATGTTTGTCGGGGATAATGGAATATTGGATGGTAAGTGGAGGGCACAGCGCGGAAAGCAGCAGGAAGGCTTTCTTAGTGTTCCTAAGTGTCCCTCAGGCTTTCAGACACCTTCTGACCCTCATTCTCGTTGGATCGGTGGATGGAGAGTTTTGGAACGTTCACCTTGCATCTTTACTCCGAATTACCCTTGGCCTTTTCCGAACTCTATCGAGCCGCTACTGATACGTTTCCCTTTGTGTGTAGGCTGCAAGAATTTGAATCGTTTAGCTCGCTTTATCGCATTCGCGAGAGTCGTGAGACGACTGGGGACAAACTGGGGAGATTGAGGAATCTCCGGAGCATCCGGAGGCCTGAGATGGAGGGGCCTGCGATGTGTTTGTTGTAAAAAAACGCGTAAACAAACCAGGAGAAGGCCTATGATAGCCCAGAGTATATTGCAGCAGAAGGACAATAGACAGCGACGACGAAGTGCTGCATCATCAAGTGCTCGTCCGGAGACGGCCCGAGGGCCGAGGCGCTATCATCCATGCCTCTCACCACGCGACGTCGATCGTCCTCCCCAGCTCTGTGCATCGGCGCCTAATTTCCGAGGAGGTACTTTGTCCTCTCAGCGGCCTCTCACGATGTCGATGGATCCCTCTCAGCTGCACTTAAAGCAGCACTTGAAAGAGTATCCGTCACCCACGCTCTTCATAGCCGGTACACTTTCTTAAAAGCCAACTCGAGCAGCCAGGATGCCGAAGCTCCTTCGTCTTGGGTTGGTCGGGATCTGCAGACCACCTCATAGTTGATCTCATAGTCACCCTGCAACTCACTCCCCTGTGATACTGAAGCATATCACAGTGCACTTTGACGAGACTACAGAGTCATTGTTAGAGCGCTTGGAGAAGAGGAGTGGTAAGGAGCTGCGCATGGACAAACCTCGTAGATCGAGAGTTGATGTCGGGAGTCTACTAAGGGATGGGGGGAAGGAGTTACTTTGGGCCCTGAAGAGCGTGTTATGCCCAGTGATATGGGTGAGTCCCTTCAAAATTCTACTGTTCGAGTACGCTGATCATTCACGAATATTCGTAGTGAGCGCAGCGTTGATTCCTCAAACATCTCTACCTGAAGGATTCGCAAGCATTTCGCAAGCATTTCCGTTCTTTCATCTTCGTACTCCCATTGTTATTGCTCTACAACGCATGTTGGGTATGCCGGAGAACGTATATCTGGCTTATACAGCAGAGAACTGAGCCAAATTGATCAACTATGGGACAACGCGCTGCTTTACCACTTCCCCCATCACACAACGGCGACCACAGTAGCCAGCGTCCGTACCTCAAGCAGCAGAGGCACAGCCTGCTAGAATAACCTACGTTCCAGTTCAGCAGCCCAGGATCACGGGACAATCGTCTCAATCTACGATTCCTTTCCAGCCACGACAAGAACATAGTCGGTTGGGATTCAATGATGAGCATCGGCCCAAGCTGACCGAGGAGGAACCTTCAAACTGAACGTCTTCTGCCGAAGCGTAAGGAATTCTAGATAAAAATCGCTTCAGTCTCTGGCTATGCCACACAGGGACTTATTTCATGCACCACTTGTGTTCCTGCAACTGCCTAGTAGCGGGCGCTTTTCGTTTGAGCATGTGAGGTAGGAGGATCAGGGAAGATTGGAGGGGGGGGGTTGAGAGTGGGCAGAGGTTCCTATCGCTGAAAACAATGTGATGAACAACGTGATACTCAGACCGTAGCCAGCCGGGTTTCTGACGCTCGTTGAATGCTCGCGCACGGCCTGGATTGTCACCGAGCGAGCTATGTTTCAAAATCCTCCATCAGCGAGGAAAAGATGCTCAAGGAGAACTCTTCGCAAGACTTGTTCATAGAGCAGAGAAAGTAACTCATGACACTCGGGACATTTTACGGGTACATGCACCTGCAAGTCTTAGTGAACATCTGCGCGAGTGTTTCCCTTTTTATCTGGTCCTTCGTGTATCCAATCCGCGAATTAACCCTCCACAATCAATCTCAGTCGATGGTTAAACGTTAAGAATTGTCATCAAGCCGTCCACGCGTTCGGGTTCCACACTAGCTCAATAAATCATTGCTGTTGACTCAGAGACGAGCCCGAAGTACAACGTCGCCGCAGCCAGCACCAGTTTTCGGGTCCACTGGATGACTTTCATGAAAGTTCTCCCAGAGACAGGTCTTTGAATGTTGTTGAAATGCTCGTATAAACCCGTGAATATACCTTAATATCAAGATGATTACTTTGATTCGTGATCGAGTATATGGCACTTTTCGTCAAATCGCCGAGCATGCTGGAGTCCATTCTGTAAGGAACAGATTTCGGTACTCGGGATCGACATTTCTAGAGATATTATACATCGACGCGACCGCTAGATTCAAGGATCAAATGTATTTTGCACCCGGCGGTCAATGTTGACGTTGAAGATGCGACGGAGATGGAATATACCACAGGGTCAAACAAACAAGTGACTTAGGTGGCATTGAGTACCCCATGGGCAGCATTCAAAAGGTATCAAAGGGCAAAGACCGTCTGTGACAGAGGATAGGAGGTGCGAGTATATTGAGAGAAATAACGCGACGTATCCCAATTTCGAAAGACAGATTCCAGAAGCATGAAGAAAGTAAGACTACGAGTAAGCAAAGACATGTGGCGTCAAGTAATGAAAGGGTTAACGAGACAGCGAGCCTAATCCAGAGGCAATCGAAGAAAAAAACACTAGCACAAAGCAAGAACAAAAAAACTAGACATGAGGAACAAAACTAGTCCATTCAACGTTGACGAAGGTACTGGGCGGAACGGTACGTAAGTTGGTGAATGCGAGAACGAGGAGGGTCAAGCGAGCAGGTGCATATAGCGGTATACCAATGAACCAGATGGGTAGGAGGAGAAAATAGCCTAGTGCTTTCCCAAGCAAATCTGGGAGTTTGGAAGCGGAAGAGCTAATGGTCTCACCGAGAGAAAGAACAATCGGCTCAACAAGGATAGCTATAGTACAGGCTATCCACAAATATTTCTCCACAGAAGTGGAAAAAGAAGACAGCCATATGGGAAAGAGGTGTACTCCCCCAAACAATACACCAATGAGACCCAGGGCAACAGCCACTCGCCGGTCTTGGTCAAAATCGTCTGTTGACGTGTAAAATACGGGGAGAACATCAGGTGATGCAAAAAAAAGAAATTTCTGTCGCCGCCGATCATCACAACCCATGCTTGGAGTGGGCTTATCTTCCGAACAAAAGTCCAACAAGAGTGGGGGAGAGCTAAGAGAATGTTTTTGAGAAGAGCGAATGAATGCAAGGGGAACCATTGATGGTTGACAGGTAATTGATTGTCTAGGAGCGCACGTTTGTCACTGACATCGGAATGGTTTACAGACAGTGCTTCTCTCCCGGAAGAATGATCGTCGCTCGACAATCTACTAGTCTCCTGCTCGCCCAAGTCCCGACGCAGAGTGACGCCTTTTTCCTCTGCCAATGTAGGTCCACCATCGCTGCGCCCGTCATGGATTGCAATAGCAACACGCATGTTCTGAGGTTTGTTCCACCATAGGATGTAGGTGATGATGTTCAGTATTGCAAAAGCGAGCGTGACGATCTCGAGTTCTGTCACATGAAGGCGCTGCACCCAACGGGCGACGCACTGAACGATGAACCATGTGGTTTGGATGACTACGATGAGCTTGGTGAAGAAATCGCCTTTGCTCTTGTCGTTGATCTCGTCCTCGGAAATATAGATCGGGTTGGAAAGGTCCGATGCATATTCAATGAGGTCGGAGGAAGTCAAAGCGAAAGGTTGACCATTTCGGAAACGTCTTAAACCATGCATTTCGAGGAGAAAGCCATGCGTGAGGCCCCAGGATCTATCTGGCGCTGTACCCTTGTCCGGTCCGCGGAACCAATCCATGAGGCATATGATTTTCGAACGAGCTCGAGGCTTTACTGGGAGACGTTAGATTTGTGCATATAGAGTCCCAATGTAACTCACGTCCGAATTTCTTATTGTAGTCCTCAGCGTGCTCTGCCGCCCCAATTCGTTGTCTAAAAGCCCAAATCGTCACAAACTCGGGACCGATAACGGCCCAAAAGACGGTCCGAAGACGCATACTGAAGTTTTGCCAGTCGGTATTGTCAGGGTCGGGAACGTTGGGATGAAGGGAGACCCAAGTGCACGCAAAGATCGTTGCAAGGCAGCTGAGGATAATCTGCTGTATAGTGCGGTAACCTGCGGGGTTGATGCACTCGGGAAGAGTGTCGCGACCGAGGATGGTGAGATGCAGTGGATCGAGAGTGTCAATAGGACTAGCCACCGGCGCACTAAAGGCATTGTTGAAAACAGCTGCGATGGAGAGTACTATGAGCATGGCGGCTGGGGAGACAAGAGAGAAGTGGGGCAATGCTGTTGAAGAGTCAACGGATCAAATCAATGAGGGGAACATGCGTACGTAAGCCCCAGCCAAGAAAAGCTCAAGACGTGCGGCGACATGGTAGATTGCGGGCTGACGCCCATCTTGAAGCACTGACAGAGACCGATCTGATAGACGCGCGAGAGTGAGGTCTGTGGACAGTTGGTCCATGATCTATGCGCAGTTGGAAGGGCTCCGTGCTGCTTGACGAAGTACCATTGAGGGTGAGGGTATTCTTCGTGCACGGGGTGCGCTTACAGCTTATCACCCTGGTGTGTGCAAATGTCACGGCTCTTTCCATCAATGGCCTGCTGTAGACTCCTGCTTTTGCGGGAAGGAAACCGAGGAAGGAGGTGCACGTAGCACAGAGGTCAGTCAGGACACCCGTCAATCAATGGGATCACTGATAAATGTTTAAACTCCGATTTTCGGCCCGTGGGACCTGGCGTCGCTTCTTGCATCTTTGCTGCCGCAGGATAAGATTTGGCTGGAGTTCAGACGCGTGGAGAAGGTGGGGCAGATAGCAAACAGATTCTGACAGTCGGTCTACATAGAAATCGTGCTTCAAGTTGAGTTTTTAGTGTCAACTCGAAGGTGGGCGATTTCTGTGGTTGCGGACCGGCGGGTCTACGAAATCTTTCTCCTGTGAAAGGAATATTTCTAGACCACGTGACTTCCAAGTCTGCGAGGAGGCAGAAAGATAAAATGCGAAGGGTAAAAGGGATTCGGATTTGATGCTCCTCGCAGGGGAAAGTCAGATGCGCCGGGGCCTGAGCAATTGGGAGGCCAACCTGGGCGCCGAAGCAGATGCCAAGTGGCTGTACCAATCACTTAGGGAGTAGATGGGTGGGGCGAAAAGAACGATGGGCTTTGACACTGAGTACTGAAGCTTGAAGGCTGAGATATGAAATTTTGGGAGATGAAATTTTC
>JANIEX010000974.1:0-15634 GCA_027627405.1 Leucocoprinus birnbaumii
ACTTTTTCTCAGGAGAATTCGTCTGGCAGCGAGGACAACTCACTCACCACCACGTTTGCTACCGTAATCAATGGAGAAATGAACGCCACATAAATTACTTTACGATATCGCAGCCACCTTGGAATGCCCTCAGTATACTTGTCGAAATAATCAAATTTATATTTTCGGAAACGAGAAGGCGGGTCAAAGCTTTTGTTGTTACCGGACCAGGTGCAAGGTGGCGTAGACTGTCTAGTGCTTATAAATTCAAAACGGAGGGCCCACTCTTCCCTCAACCTCTCATTATCACATTCTGCTCACGCTCCCACACTACGCCAAATCCTCCAATGCCTTCTTCCGGCTTCTGGTCCGCAAAACCCTCAACCTCCAGACAACCTCGTCTTCGAAAAGCCAAAAATGCCGTAAAGAAGGCCAACACGGCACCAAAGTCCAAAAACAGATCAACCGCTTCCTCATCTCCTTCGCCACAATCAGCCACACAACCAAGTTCGAGCTGCGTGGCGGAAGTGATAGATGTCGATGCTATTATTGAGTCCGAGATAGAGCCTGAGGAGGACGCGATGATAGAGCGACACGTGCAACGGCAAGAACACGAGGAACTGCGCGAGGATTATGAAGAGCTTTTAGAGGGATATGAATACCTCAAGACCGAATATATCAACGCGGCGCAGCAGAATATCGCAATGTACAAGGTTATACAGAAGCTAAAGCCTTCATTCGAAATGTATGCACCGTTTCTCAATCTGTTCAGCAAACCAAAAGCTCATTAGGTATTACTCCTGCGCCCTCGTTTCAGATTACTGAACTATCGGGAAGTCGCTGAGATCGCAGTAAATATCCTACAAGAGCAGATTGATGCTTGTCGTCAAGAACGAGATGAGTGGAAGCGCGAATATGAGGTACTATACGTCCGTGGATGTCGCTATATCTCAACTAATAGCCTCTTCATAAACAGAGTCTTTCCAAGTCGAGATCCAATGATGAGCATCCTCCTACGGGTGTTACCACCCGAAGCCAAAAGCGCCGTGCCTCAAATTAATGAATCCCCAGTATCCCTTAGCGCTATTCTGTCAATTATGTTGCTCTATGGCGCGTAAAGTCAATGTAAACCGAGGACCCTGTGCGGGAGCCCACGGAATTACAGCACGCTCATATCCTCGCAATAGCTTAATTGTCATTAGAACCCAGCGTCCATCAAGCAAGTTCCGAAAGCAGTGTCCACTTTTCTAAGTAACGCATAGTGACAATAAACGCGAACGCCCACAACATCGCCAACAATAGCAAAAAGAACAGCGTGTTTGGCTGACATGATGCCTCGTGTCGTTGGAGTACCACCTAAAACCTAGTTCTGGACCACCAGAAACCACAGCCCTCCAGATCCTTCAGAATAAATCTCGGTACTGCGTCATACGAGAGCAAGTTTCACAGTGGTTTCCCATCGGATTCCCCAACCCCATTGTGGCGATTTTTCAACAGGAGTGCATTGTTCTCGCGACAGGGAAGCAGCTGGAAAGCGCGGGGAATTCAAATGACCGCGAAAGCAACACAACTACCATTGTTGCAATGTGGGCGTTTGTGAAAATGGATACGGGGTAACCAGCTATGGGCCATTGTTCGCAGTCCGTCTTCGATTTGGATCCTTCTAGCCAATCCATGCTGCACGATAATCGTATTCGGGGACCGGTTAGGACACCGAAGCCGCTCAGTCTCGAATAGAGGACCAATGCGCGATATGATTTATGGAGGCACGCCATCTCTGGAGCGATTTAAGGTCCAAGCGTGCAACACTGACACCCGAAGAAAAGATACACGAAGAACAATGGATGGTCAAAGACGAGCCTCGTGCGCAGGGACGATCGAACGTCAGAGTAGTGTTGGCCGAGGTTAGCCGAACACCGGCAGGCGCGCGGCTGGTGACTAAGCGCCATACTCATGTACGTCCGCACAGCCACAATTGCACTTGTTTTCGGGTTCAACAACCTGACAACCACGAAACCCAAAAACCCGACGACCGCTCGAGAGTTTTAGGCAATCGTTGTTCATGACGACCTTGGCGATACGTTCTACATAAAAAGGAGCGGGCTGGTTTCTTTCCCTCTCACCATCACCTCCTATCTCATATCGGGGTGACTGTGCTGGACACAGTCCTCTGGCGTTGGTCTACGCAGCCACATCAACGTTTCACCAAACTCAGGGAGTTCGGACGAATCTCACGGAGAACCTCGTGTGTTCTTGAATGCACAGGGCTTGACTCAAGTTGCACCTAATCTTTGCTCGGATCTCTTGAACACGTTTTCTAAGGGTCCTTCAATAGCCCATCGTCTGCGCTTAGCCGGTGCTATAATACCTGGACGCGTCGCCACAAATTTTTTCGCGACACACAAGGACTTCAGAAAGCTACCCACTACTGTCCGCTCTCAGCTGCTCCGCCATGCCACTTACGACCGCAACGACTTTTACGAAAAGGCACTCCAAGTCCTTGACTATTACTCCTCCAAAACCAGACTTGTCTTTGAAAGACAAAAGAATTTTGAAAGCGCCTCCGACGCCGATTTGCGCTGCCATCAACGAGCAAATCAGACGAGACCCATCATACGCTTATCCTCACTTTGATCTCGCATCCTATGTGCGACATCGTTCTTATACCCTCTCCACTCTCGACTTCGAACGTTCTATGGGAGCCTCTTTTCTGGACGATGGTGTTCATGATATCCTCGCTGGCCTGATCTCTGAACTCCCTCCCTCAATTACCAATCCTCCTACCTTCGAAGTCCGCGATGCAAGAGAAAAGGGACTCGGATTGTTCGCGACTTCTTTCCTTCCACCTGGCGGTCTCATCTTCGATGAACATCCAGTAATCCTCGCTCCTCATCTTCTCGGAGTAGCCGTTCCTATTGCCGAGATGTACACCGAACTCTTCGAATCATTACCAAAATCAGCATTCGCCTTAGCCACCTGTTTGGCTACCTCTCAACCAAGATGACAATGTACGACCAAAGTCGACTTCATCTACATCATCATCTCCACCTTCACTCCCTCCACCATCCTTTTACGAAGATATCATGCAAACCAACTCCGTCGCGATCGACTTGATCGTCCCTACTAGCACACCCCATCACGAGCTCTCCACCCATCGCGCACTTTTCCTCCGTCTCAGCCGCTGCAACCACAGCTGTGACCCAAATGCTGTCTGGTCTTGGGACGCGTCAACGTTAATGCTCACCCTCACCGCCCTACGGCCCATCGCACCGGGTGAAGAGATCACGATTTCCTACATATCGCTCTCCGGCAATCACGCTGCACAGAGAGAACAATTAAAAGCCATATGTGGTTTCGATTGTACCTGTGAAGAGTGTACGCTGCCTTCCTATGTCGCAGTTAACACTAAGAGCGTGGTCGCTGATAAGGCGGAGGAGTTTAATATCGCTGGCTACGGAGTTCCTGGCAGTGCCCATAACCCGGACCGCCACGGTCATTACGACACATTCATCCCTTACTTGCCTACCTTTGGGGAATGGTATCAGGATCCCACGTTACCTGATACCTTACTCATTAATGCGCACAAGGACGCTCTATACCGCATTGAGCAAGAAAGGATCGCTTCTTCTTATCTCACCGTCGCTGAATTTCCCCCTCAGCCCATACCCCTCAGTACGACTGCTAAACGCATGGATTCACACGTGGAAGAAATCGCCATGTGCTATGGCGCATTGGGAGATGTACGACACTTTCGCAAATGGATTGCTATCGCGAAAGATTCAAGAGTAAACCGTAAACAGAAAGCTGTATTTTCAAAATGGTCGGCGGATCCTTCGTCGTTCCCGCTTTGGGGGAAAAGGGGTCAGATTAGAGTGTAATGGGATTAGATCGTCGGGCTTCTTCCTTAGGGTAATCATTGTAAATTACTTTGTATCTGTAGAAAAACGTTAAAGTGTATTACTAGTATCACAACTTAATCACCGTTATCTCTAATGCTTCCGTGCTTGAGGGCTCCGGCTTATTACACGATAGATACCGGCTTTCGTCATTAACGAGAGGATTTGCACGTTCTGTTGGTTGGTTGTACCGCGAGGCAGGAAGAGAAGTCCATCTTATCCCACATAGGTAATTCGCCGTATCCCAGAAATCGCGTCTAATGAAAGTCCACAAAGCAATACAAAGTAACAAATGAAGCAATGGATAATCTTACGACATCTACCCTGTAGACCCAACCACTCCAGGGACGATATCTATCTCCAACTCACTTAACACCTGTCTTCCTCTCTCAGCCCAATACTCCTCGGTGCCCGGGTGATTAAACCACAACTTCTCCTGAACATCCTTCTNCCCTTCGGCATCTTTCCCAGTCCAGGGCTCGTCAACAGGGACACCAGTCCGTTCGGTCTCACTATCCACGTCCCTAGCTTCATCAGCAAGAGGAGGAGGTGAAGTCGCCCGAATTGGTGAGGAAGTGAGCGGAGGCAGTTGATCGGAATTGACCGAGGACACGCTGTTTCCCTCTCCTTCTCCGAATGACTTCCCTTCCTCGTCTGCTTTGCTAGACATCTTGAGCTTCTTTCTAGGGCTCTCCTCGATGGGTGTAGCAGATTCCGCCGAAGATGCCGACGAGTTGACGGATGGTTCCCTATCTGCGGCATTTAATATTGACTGAATGAGGCCACCACTTCGTATCCATGCGGCGACGTTGGTCTCCCTTTTCACTGCATCGAGAATACCGATAACTGACAATAGGGTATTGTCGTATGTTGATACACTTGATTCTTGAAGTTTCTGGAGCTCTTGTTCTATACGCTCCTTTTTCTTGTTTTCTTTCTTTTCCTTTCGCTTGCGCTTGCGAGCAGTACCGAGTTCGCCTTCTTGAGATTCAGTTGCATCAACAGAAGGTTTTGTTGTATCTATTTCGGGAGCCGCCGCAGGGTCCGGTTCACGATGTTCATCCCTAGCCTTGTTCTTTTCGAGGAAGTCTTCAACGGACTGTTTGCCGGAGATGACGTCGGCGAGCCTTTCGCGAGTGACTTCTAATTCCCGTACAGACATGTCTCGTTTGCGTAGTTCGATGTCGTATTCCTTAAGACAGAGATGGTTGTAGGGTTGAAGATGGGCTTTGAGCGGAGAGTCGTCCAGGAGTAGGGTAGTCTTTGCAGAGTGATCACGTTTAGGAGGCAATGAGGAATCGTCAGTCGAGGAGTCTAACGGCATCGAGTTGAGCTCGTTCCACGGCTTGTTGAGATCTTTTGTCGTCTGCACCTTTCTCCCTATCAGACAATTAAATCAGTTCCTATCATCGAACAAAGCACAGATAACACACCATAGTCACTAGTATCCAACCCAAGCCTATCTCTCGCCCAAATCGCAACCAACTCTTCCTTCCTCTCTCCAAAACACTTCTCAACCATGTCACCCACACTATGTGGCTGCGCCGAACTCCACACCATCGTATCCAACCATTTCTTCGTTCTAGGATGGAACAAATAATTCCGGAATGAGGTAAGATATGGTCGTGGATGGACAATTCGAAGTGGTCGAGGTTTTGTAGGATCAAACTGCGCGTAGACGTCTTCTTCGGTTGTCGCAGCACCTCCTCCGCTACGACCAGGATGACGATCACGCCACGGTCGATGAGGACTACGATAAACCAGCGTCCCATTGAGATCTAACACCAACAATTTTCTGACGAAGCCCTTTATATCTGCGTCTGCTTTCGTGTCACTAGCCACTGTCTCGCTCTTCTCCAACGAAGTTTTTAGATACTCGTTACTCGGGCCTCGTTTTGTCATCGGTTCACGGGCAGGTATGTTCATTTGAGGAGGTCGTTGTCGGCGATGTCGGAATAAGATGTCGGAATCGTTGCGATGAACGGAAGTGTGATATGATCTTGAATGTTGATTATGGTTATGTGCGAAATTGTATTGCGGAGTGTAATGTCTCTGCTGAGCGCCGTCGTAGTATTGATTGTTGTAGTGAGAGCGGTAATCACGGTCTTCCCTGTAATGACCATACGTGGTATCCCATGCCTGACTTCCATCATACCAGACAGACCCAAAATTTTCCCACTCTGAATGACTTTCCGCTACGTGTTCATCACTACGATACCGTCGATGGTGATTTGCGTCCGAACATTCATGGTCCCAGCCTCGCATAGTGGATGAGCCCACCGCGCCTTGATCATAACTGTGACTACGTGCATGGTCTCCATAATTTTGACCTCGTTGACGAGCCGACCACGAGCGCTGTTGCGCGGCCTGCGAAGGCCTGTATGGACGCATAGCCTGCAACGAGGCGAAACAACGAAGTGAAAACGAGGACGGTATTTTGACTAAGCGTTTGACGAATTCGGAATTCGGAAAAACGTGTGAAGAGAAGGCAGAGCCTTTTGTTGGTACGTGTTTACAAGCAGAAATGCCAAACTCTATCTACTACATCCAGGGAAGAGAAAGGGGGTTCATAATAATTCATACGGCATCGTGATAAGCAAAAAAGACAGCATAGAGTTCCAATTTCCAATGATCCAAAAGAAATAAATCCACAAAGAAAAAGTCCGAATCGTGTATATGGTCAGAAAAATCGTGGTTACATAGCTTGTTTTTTGGGGGCTGCTCTTGGCGAGAGCCTGTCAGTGAATTAACATCACCAAAAACCGCACCGAATTAGATCGTGCGCTGGAAACCGTGAGAACAAGCGAAAGCAGATGATAAGGACTATCTACTCACCTTGACCGATGCCCACTGCACGATAACGTCTCTAATCCTCTTCTGCAATCCATCACTGCACATTTGACAACTCAAATTTTCAGTTAACGGCTGAAAAGCACTGCGCATACTGTGGGTGGACAAGTCTACCCGCATCAGCGTCTAATTAGAACGACGAAATCCAAAAAGGGGAAAAGGAAAGAAAAAATGACAGAGGGGAGGGTGGAACAATCCAATCGAATACCACCTACCGGCCCGTGCATCCCATGCTAAATATGCTGAAACTAATGCCCATGCTCTAGTCAACTTCTTTTGATCCTGGAAGCTACAGTCTCTTGTGGCGGGGTGTGGATGAGGTGGCGATAATAGAATTTGTTTCAGCGCGTTGAATCGCTCTAAATGTAACGCGAGGAGCCGTTTCAAGTAGAGCGCTCCCATGCGTTGTGCGATGTCTTCAGGAAGTGTTGCTAGCGGATATGATAGGAGATGGGAAGAAGTTGCAACAGCCAGCTCTTGCAAGTCATGATGTGCTGCAAGAGTATAGAGCTGAAGCGGAAATAATGGTGCGTGCGTGAGCAACTGGTCGTAAAGTGGGGTACGTGGTATGATATGATTTTTGGGAGATAAATCATAATACGGCATCCTGTCAACTGCAGTCGTCAAAGTCTCGAAAGACGGCGAATTCTGTGCTGAAGACGTGCCATACAACATATGAAGTATGACATTCAAGACAGAGGATGTATCAGGAATATGAACGAGCTCATCGGGCAAGGGGTTCGGTGCCGGCTGAGGGCCTCTCGGAGTACTGTTATCCAGATCTTGATGTGCTTTGAATACCCGGCGGAAGGCTTGTGGCGATGCGCCCCGCAATACTTGGGAGTGAACGTAGAATAGCACCATGTCGGAGCTGATAAACGTAGTGTCTGGCTCCACAGCGTGTGCACCAGGATGGAAACTAGTTGACACAGACAACTCGACTGTTTCTTCGTCGTTCCCATGAGGTGCCTGGCTCGTCATAGACTGTGACTCGTGTGGGGTCTGCATAAAATTTTGATTAGTCAGAACGTTATCGGAGCAAGTGGACTCACCATCGGCGCTGGCGACTGAGGGTGAAACTGGTTCCCTAGGAACTCGGTTGGGGGAGAAATTGGCGACGGATACGTGATATACGGGTTAGGAGAGTTCTGCACGAAGCATTGTCAACGATGTCTATGCAGCGATGCAAAAATGGTGCATTACCGTGGGCATCTGGCCATTGGGAGGATAGTCGAAATAAGAACGAATGGGATTCCGAGAAGAGTCCATTATAAATAAATGGGGTATTTCAGGGGTATTTTGGCGGTTGGTACGAACAACGTAGCATCCACAAAAGCCGTCGAAGTGAGCGAAGTGGATCTGGCAAATGCACAACAATAGGGAGATCACTAGGAATGGAATCCCCGACGTTATATATGTGGATTCCCGCTCGTGGAGTCGTTATGAATTGAGCCAACCGATGAGATATATCTTCCCGAAAGCTGAGGCCCCACCCCATCACTTTTCAGAACTTCTTTCCCCAAGTCATGGCGCTAATGTGGTTTCTACCCTTTTCACGCCTTTCGGAACCGCATTCCCTCCAGAATTTCCTGTACGACTTGGGCGCGATGGTGAGTACCGGGTACTGAAGAAGCACGCGCTCCACCTTCCTGAGATCCCCGTTTTTGAGAGAAAAAACATCGAAAGTCTCGAGCACTCTAGCAGGCTGCCGGTTTGAAAAACTATAGTCATGATTGACGTCAGGTGACATCATAACTTCCTAAATAGTGTAATCAGCGGTGAACGGACCAAAATGGTATTCACTTTTGATCGATCATCAGCTCGATCTGTCAATGGACTTATGTAGAGAACGTGGCTGGCAGCGACTGGCACCGATGGCCGTAATGTTATTATCTAGAATGCAGAAGAACATGTGTGGTGAGAACAGAAGTGCTAGCACGTTGCTGAGCCTGTCCGATCCCCCTCCTACCTCGGTGTACCTGATCGATTTTTAAATTGTCACGAAATGGAAGGTGTGCGCTGAAGTGCGGCCCAAGGTTATTTGCAAGTTGGACAATGTACTAAATCTGTCGTTCTACTTATTACCATGGTAATTACAGGCATACTCATGCACTTTTCTTTACGATGTTCCTGGTTTGCTGGATTAGGTTGAAAGTATTTTCCCATCTCGACGTGAGGATGACATGTTGACAAGTGCTAATTCCTCTTCCCAACTCCACTAAAACGCAATCTTGTCGTCACCGGCGGACATCCTTGCCCTGCGTCAGAAGATCCCAATAAATTCTATCGAGGCTTCTTAGACCAAAAGCGACTTGAAGCACACGTGCCGTGTGCGCTTCCAAAATTCGTAAAGGCGATGCGGCGNGATGTTAGACGCAGAGATAACGGAAGAAAGAGGCACACCAAGCCCAATCAGTATCTCACCCACGGAACCCGGTCGTGATATGTGCCCAATAACCATCGGTGACCTCCTGATACGGGCTGAAATACGTCAATCGCGACACAGCCTTGAATGGATGTGAGAGTTGGGGAGAAGGTCGCCGGTGAGTCACATTCGAAGAATGACACAGAGTTCACTATGGAGTACCACAGATATACCACAGATAATTCAGCAAGATTAGGCCTTGTATATCCTGAGCGCTAAAGGAGTTACGATAAGAGGGAGGTTGTGAGGGTATATATCAAGCAATTTCTCAGTGTATTTGAGCGAATGAAGGTCTCCAACGTCATAGTCTACGTCATGTGAATAATGGAGCAAATAGGGACTACTCGATCAGATTAGGTCGATCAGAGATCGCACATCCATCACTTGATCATCATGATGGATGCGTCAGCAAGACATAAACACAAGAAAACAAGAAACTCTTTCATCCTCGGACCACGACTCGGCTCTCGGATCTGTGTTCTGTGTTCTCCAAGGATCACTCGACCTACGTGATGGCATTGATGTCGATGCCAACAATCGCCAACAGCCACTTGTAGCTGCTTTTCTCTCACTCTACTGTCTTCCTCGACCAATAAGCCGACACTCACCAATTGCTCATCCATGCTAAGCCTCTTAGCCATATGCCCAAGTTTTAATCATGGCCATCGCTCAACGATAAGCGATACTCGGGCTCTCGCTTAGCGTATGGCTATTTCTGTTGACCCGCCCAAATATCGCAAGGGGGACCATCGCTTGTCATCAAACATCTAAAAACCTCGGCTTTGGCGTCCATCTGCTCCCAGGAAACATGAGGGCTAAGCAATTCATCCGAGGCCGTAACCCTCCTCTCCGAGGCCTCATCAACTGTCCTAGTCAGCCACCGAGTAATCGAGTCTGGTGGGCAACGCAACCTGGTGTACTAGCCTTTGCTCCCCCACCATCACCCCTCTCCCCTCACCTTGTCTCGAGTAAAACCAGTATCTTTTGTCTTTTCACTGGAATATTCGGAGTAGCTGGCTTGCATTCCGACACTCTGTGCACAATCTCAATTCCAGGGCTAGGGAAGAAGAGAAATAACGAGTCAATTAAACCCTGAGGACGGAACGTCTGAAGCTTTCTCACCTTAGCAATCCGTCCGCGAGTGGCACATTCAACAAGGTATTCTGATCAGCGATCACAAACCCTGAGGTAACCATCTCCTTCTGCTCCTCTCACCAACGCTGAAATCGAATCTGCTGTCGGTTTTACATAGGTCTTTTATACAGAGATCGACGTGGCGTAGAGGTCGACCCTGCAGGGACCAAGCTTTTCATCAACATCATTCCTCCCATGACGAAGCTTCTCAAACTCGTAGACGCTCCCGCACTGCCCTATGACGTCCTTCGTCTTGTATTCGAAGAGGCCACAAGGAGTGATCGGCGCAAAGCGGCCAAATATACAATAGTTTCCAAACTTGTATGTCATTGGTATGTCGACCGAATAATCATTCACGGAGTTTGGATATTGATAAGGCCGTAGGGTTGAACATTGGCTCTATTCGGACGTTCAACTCTACTCCGAAAGATCAGTACGGAAATTCTTGCGAACGCTCGAATCGTCGACGAAGCCCAAACTTTTCTTCACTACACACGTCAAATCGCTGACAATTGCTTACGATGTCCATGATTTCGAATGGACGGCAAGGGTGTTGCGTTTCTGCAGCGGAGTGGAAACTCTTACCATCTGGGCTATTCCATCTCACCGCGCTCACGATATCATACATCAAACTGCTACATCCAGAAACCACCCTTATCAAATCCGGCAACTACACCGCCCTTTTCAGCGATCCCTTCTCCAAAATCCTACCAGCTACTATAACCTTCTCTACGATACATTTGCCCATCACCTGCGCCCTCGACACCTAGCTATTCTCATTGATGAGCCGCTCTACGTCCAACGACTGCCTTACCCCACTCACCTCGGATTAGCGCCTGTGATGTCGCCCGACTTCTCCCTCTCCCTATTCTCCAACCTCACACACTTATCCATCGTCAACAGATGGACCGAATGGAGCGCCTGGGTCTGGTCATGGAATTCCCCTTCTCCTTCCAAAGATCCCACAAGCCACCTCAGAGACCTGACTTTCCTACCGAAATTGACTCACCTGTCGTTCGAAATTCAGGTGGGAAAGCGTCTCTCGAAAGGATTCTTTCCTATACCCACGGCCACATTGTCCTCGCCGAGTTCGCGACGGAATCAGAAGCTTGCGGAATACATTGGTCATTCACTCGCGACGATTCTGACAAGTCCCGAGATGAGTTCACACCTTCATGTGTTGCTTTGCGTTCTCTCTTTCGATGAAGAACCTCACTATACCGCTCGAGCGATCAAAGAACAAACATCACATTATTTGACATCTATGCTAGAGGCAGACGACAGCCCTCACCTTGCCACTCCGCAGTTTAATCGAGCGCCTATGCGTGTGGTCAATGATCCGCGATTAGTGTTTGCGTGCGATAGAGAACCATTCAGTGAGAGGGAAGCCGGATCGTCGAAAGTATGGGATATGTGGAAGTGCGCTGAGGAGATTGTGCGAATTCAATGGAAAGGGGATCATAGCGGCGGGGCTCCTTTTGGTTAGTCTATTATTCGACTTCGTTTGCTTCTCGTTCTCACCCAAATCTTATTTGATTCGTTGCAGATCCTATTGTGTTCGAGGCTTGATTCGTCACCCGGCAGCCTTATGGTTACAACAACCCTTATTCTAGAAGTTCGTCTTTGAAGTTCTTCTCTCATGAAGTGTCGCGTGGACATTTGTCGTCATGGCGTGCCACTGCTTCCACATCTTATAGACACCTCATCTCTTTGCTATCCTGTGTCTTGGGTTTTATGCTGGTTTCTTCAATTGGTTACTTTACATGTCGTTAATAATATTGTTTTCTGGAGTTTGGGTGAACAAGCATATATATTTGGCATTTCATGATTATTCTCATTGATACCGGTTTCAGTGGAATGGCGAATTGACCGGGGCCGGTCCGAATGACATCAAGCTGAAATATACACTCTCAACCTGGGAGAGATATTGCTTCTTCACGACTGTGATGGTATCCTAGCAAAGGCGTCATCCACTGTACGAGGTAATACAAAGGGGCTGTATGAGGCTCACCTCCAAAACATCAGTACATGGGCCATGATCAATAGGAAAGGGTCGTCTTCCGTCAAGCTCGATTAACCTCATACCCTCAAGAGGTTCTCCCTCTGCGGTACTTGTTCCTGTGGCAAAACGCGGCTTATCTGGAGGCGGTGATTCCGTAGTCTGCGTCGGCTCCTGTACAGGCGATCCCGTGATTGTGGTTTCAATGACGGTACTACGACTGCCTTCGGCAGTGTCCTGAGGTTCGCCGACAGTGAATGTGTGTGTTCTTTGTGCTGCGGCTTTGCGAACTTCGCCGTCTGGCGCTGCGACGAAACAGGTGAAGTGAAGATCTGTGTTCATTCCGTCTTCGTCGTTTGTAGGCTGTGGCGTTTGTCCTAAAGCCGAACTGTCGAGATGGATTTTCGTGAAGAGATCTGTCGATTCGAGGAGTTTTCCCCGCTCTTCAGGTGTCATCCCTGATATTTCGGTTTTCGTTCTAAGCAAAGTAATATGGAACACTTAACATAACGTACCTTTACAATGGCTGATGAAACGCTGTAGGGGGCTCGCCGGTTTATACATGACCTCAGACTAAAAAGAATGGTATCGGATGTTTAGCCTCATTAGTTAATAAAGGGCTCACATTTGCTATTGCATGAATCAGCGCAATCGTTCCACAAGCGTTTTCCACCTGATAAACAGGGAGTTTCAGCGATGGAAATAACAAGTTCCTCTCAACATACATATTGCTTCACGTACATCAACGTCCCGTCAATCAGGTGTTGACCTTCCCGTGTTATTTTCTCATCTTGTTCCGCTTGCTTCGTCTTTATCGGAGAGTTGGAAGGAAATAAAAGCACCACCGCCTTGGTGGGTTTCGGGATTATGCTTAAAAGCTGATGACATATGAGAATGTAAATTCGTAGCTGACTCGTCGTCGCGCCGTCAAATACTCACATCTTCGTCAAGGCCGTAGATATCGACAAACTGATTATGTGCGGTGATCAATCCAGCTTGGTCAGCCCACTATTACGAAGCTCGATTATCGATATACAACTGTTTTGGACGTTCTTGCCCACCGAATTGAATACCTAGTAGATCAATTGTTAGCTTCTTGGATTGGCTGAGATCTGCTGGATATTTCACCTCTGGATTGCCTTCTAGAGGTATCCAGTGACTCTGCCTTGGCTTCTCTTTGGTGCTGGACGTCCCTGCTGTGGTACCTTCGGCTGTGGATGACATGAGTGGCGAGTGAAAGTTGACACCTCATTATTGCCTCATCGAGGCGGCTGGTGCAGTCCACATCGCTTGACGTCATCGCCTCAGATGTGGCTGTGCAAAATCGACTATAGGTAGTTGTTTTCTTGTTGTGTTTTGCTGCTATTCAGGCCCTGAGGGGGCGAGTTGGTCATGGAAATGACCTCAGGTTAGGCTTCGAGCACCGTGCTGTGTCAAGGTCAGGCAGGCGCAGATAAGAAGTAGCTTTGTCTGGTCCTAAGAACAAATAAATTAACAACACAGTGGCTATGCTCAATCATCAGCCCACGCTCCGGCTCAGGATTGACCGGGAGTACCGTAACCCTGGCAGAGGAAGACCTGGGTCATTCCAGGTCCGTTCCGTTGGCCTTCTTAACCTCTCACGACTCATAGTTGGTTCTTGGATTTGCTTGACGCCGACCTTGGTTAATCGACTCAAAAAGTCTGTCTGGGGCCTCTGTGCTGCTGTTCGAGAGAATAAACACTGCCACGGTTGTGTGGGACAGGTATTGCTGTATCCACAATACGCTTGGGAAATTACTCCGATACCATCATTCCATGCTCCGACCACTTGACGGAAGAACTCTTGTCGGCGTAGTCGGCGCTAGACCGTACTTGGAAGTCATGCATTGCCCCACATTAGCTATATAAACGGGCTCCCTCTAGTCATCTCCAATCACCTCCCAGGCACTTCGGCGCTACCAGTTTGAGCAAGCTCATTCACCGCAGTCCATTGCCTTCTGTTTTGCCTCCTGCTATGTCCTCTCCCCACGAAGTCACATCGTCTCCCTCGACATACAGCGGCAGTTCGAGTAGCAGTTCAAAGCGCCTCTCGGATTATGAGCCTTTGGCCAAGATCTGCGCATCGTTCGTCCTCGAGCTCTTTGCGCCAGAATCGTTCTCCGATACTCGCAAACCTTTCGAAACCCTCCCATACTTCATTGCAAGGGCATTCTCACAATCACAGCTTCCCGAAGCTAATGCGTTGGCTGCATTAACACTCCTGCAACGCCTGAAATCCCACAGCCCCACGCGTAGCCTCTCATCCGCAGCCAAAGGCCGGGAAGCAGAACGTCTTTTTCTTTCCTCATATATCGCTGCAACCAAGGTCCTTAGCGACGACCGCTACCGTCTTCAATTCTGGGTCGTTGTGGGCCAGAATAAATTTAGCACCGATGAACTCGCTCAGATGGAGAAGGAGTTTTTCGAGGGGCTGGAGTGGGACGTCCGGATAGATGATGCTACGTTGGCCATCTATCAGTTGCTGGTTGAGAGGCGGAAACAAGTCGATGAAACAAAAAACAAACCTCGAAGCAGTTCGATGGAGTCGCACTCGAGCGCTGGATCTTTGGATTCTGCGGACTCGAGCAGTACTGGCTCATCACTTTCCTCCACCATGCCCAGCACCCCAGCAGACCCTGCTCTTTCTGATCCTGTTATTGCTGCCGGTTTACTCAGGATGAAAGAATCCGAGGAGAATATGGCATCCCTTGATCAACGCATCGAAGAACTTCAAAAGAAGTTTGATTCATTGGCCGCTAGTGCGCCTTGTCGCAGTCAAGCACACAGCCCGAAACCTCATAGACATGGGCTTCGGGAGAAATTGCGCCACGTTTTCCATTAAATTTGTTCTTGTATTCTTGATCTCTTACCTTCTTTCTATTGGACGGGATTCACGTAGCTTATTGTTACTGTATAACGGCATTTCGTGTATAAAAGACCCCTTGTATAATAGTTGCGAATTGTTATGCTGTAAGTAGTAGGATCATTGTTCATACCATCTTTTGCTATATGTATAACTGATCAATGTACAGTAGAGGACATTTAAAGTCGACTACCCGGGTTCCTCACGATCGGCTCGATAAAACCTCATGATCTTTTGACACAAAGCTCAGCTTGATTTTAGAAACGTTTTAAGACACTTTCCATAATTTTCCTATAGGTTTTCGGTTACCGCCAAAAATTTTCGGCCATTTTCAGCGCTAAAATCATGCCTGGAAACTCACTTTCTCAGCATTTGGGGCTGGAAGAAGCCCCTGCACTATGCAATATGGACTAGAAGTCCTGTCGCAGCGCCAGGAAGTGTAAATTAGCACTAAAAGTGCTGGATAT
>JANIEX010000975.1:0-15633 GCA_027627405.1 Leucocoprinus birnbaumii
TTCATCAACCACAATGCTCCGGGCCCAATTCGCTGCGACGTCCATCTCGTCTTCAGCTCCTCCATCCGCCGCGAGTTCAGTCCTAGCTTCGCCTTCCGAAGCTGGTGGCGACTTTGATGACGACGACTCTGACGACGATTTCGCTTTCCCACTTGCGTCTGCCGTTGTATCTCCGGTGGACGACGTACAATCGCACACTGGAGATGAACCTCGCACGGGAAAAGGCCCTGGGAAAGGCAAGTCTTCCCAGGGCAATGTCAATCGCAATCAGCCAGACAACCAGTCCGAGTGGTCAAAGGTCTCGCACACGACTAATCGTACATTCCGCAAGATCATCCCAGAGAATGAGCTGTGCCCTCTTCATGGCGTCGTGTGCTCGAAGGGTATCTGTAGCGTTATGAAGAAACGAAAGAGGCAGCAGGAGTTGGAGCAGAAGAGGGCAGAGAGGGAGAAGAAAGGGAGGAGGAGGGGGAAGAAGGGTGGCAAACAAGACGAAGAGAAGAAGAGTGATGATGAGGATGACGATAGTGATGCTACTATTGGAGAGTCGGAGGGGAAGAAGGAGGGGAGTGTGGTTGAGAGTCTCAGTAGGGCGCCTGCAAGCGTCGCGAGCAGCACGAAGAGGAGTATGACTAATACCAGTGCGAGGGGCCCCGCTTCTCCTGGTAGTGTCGTTGGCTCTACTGCTGGTTCCGTCGCTAGCTCTATCAAGGGCGATTGGGGCCCTAGAAGGAGTACGTTTCCTCTCACTCTCTTATTTCGTTTCTCATTCATGTTGCACAGATCGTAACAGACAACGCGCACCAAGCCCACCAATTTCTGAAATCGATATGGATACATACGCAGCAACGATCGACCCCTCCGATAGCATCTCCGAACGAAGTGGAACCATGGGCCATAGCAGTGCACGGCCGACATATGGAGGTCAAGGTTCAACTGTGGCTACTAGTGTGATTTCCTACAACCCTTACGAAGACGACGACGAAGATGACGACGACTACGATGGATTGAGCTACTATGACGGTGGTGATGTTGCTTCTAACGCAGGCTCAGTGCGGACTGTCTCTGCGTATGGAGGAGAGAGTAATGCGTATTCGAGTGGTACGACGGTGAAACCGACGCCTCTGACGACGCGCGTTGTTACTGGTTCGTTTGCGTCGGCGGCGGGGGGGTCTGTTTCAGCGTCTGGCTTTCGTTCGGTGCCTCCGAGTGAGGCTGGGGATGGGTGGTATTCGGGCGCTGCTACTGCTGCGAGCAGTGTTTATGCGGGGAGTGTTGCGGGGAGTGTGAGGTCTGGTGTGTCGAGTGCGGGGAGGTCGAATGGGAGTGCGAAGGGGAGTGCGAATGGGAGTGTGAGAGGCAAAGGCAAAGGTAAGGCTCAGGCTCAAGCACAAGTGAATTCGACTGGGAAGAAGGACTGGGTGCAGATGGTTGATGAGGACGATGGTGATTTGGGCTCGGTTTGGAATGGTGGGAAAGCGTAAGGATATTTTGGGCCACGAGATTCGATTTGTATTTTTTTGGATGTAAAAATGTGTACGATGAACATGTACTAGTACTATGATTGAAATGTGAATGTGAATGTTTGGTTCTTGATTGCTGGAGTGGAGATTAGTGCGTTGGGTATTCTGGTGCGATCGGTTATGCCGGGAGTACGTCGGGCGGGAGTGACAGGTCTGGTGTGTTTAATAGGTCGATTGTGAGTGCGGGTGGAGTTACGAGCGTGAAAGGAAGTGCGAATGGTAGTGTGAAACGCAAGGGAAAAGGTAGGGATCGATTCAAGACCAAGGGGAATGGGAGTAAAGAACTGGGCTCAGATGGTTTATGGAGATCTGGGGTCTGTGGAATGGTGGATAATTGTAAGGTGTACGATTTTCCCTAAGGTTTTGAGTTTCGATTGGCATTTTTTTGGACGTAAAACTGTGTGGGTTTGATAATGTATTAGTACTATGATTAAGATGTTCGGTAACCTCGCCTTCGGTGAGGAGCGCCGCGAATAGGCGCCCTTACGCTATCAGGGTGGACATTGGCGTCCACCCTTTGTTTGTTCTCGTTTCTACCTTGAGCCACCTTTCGCTATTAGTAAAAGAGAAAGGATTTACGTCTTGTCCCCTCAGTCGTTCACTACCACGTCAAACACTGAGGTAGGTTCTTCAGTCCGTCCATCCCCAGTAGAATATAGACTCACTGTAGTTTCTACGTGGTACTCCTACAATAATTTCAGTATATAATCGTCTACCTGCGCAATACCTCGCTCGCTCTGCCCAGCGGTGCCAATCACCCTGAGTCCGAGTCTAAAATATACTCCTCTGAAGACTTGTTCCCGGAAGGTATGTAATCTCGGGTTCGGGAGTACCAATCATCAAAGCTATCGGTTGATCCACCGTCCTTGCCAACTCTCTTGATCCGATATCCACAAGGACAACGACCGTTTGGCGGCTGAAGTTAAGGGTCAGAATAAAGACATGTTCGTAATAGACGCGGCACAAACATTCTGATTGTTCCGAAACAGCAGATTGCGGTTCCAATCAATTTCTCCAATCACTTCAGTATCCCCGCACCCAAAAATATATACCGGATAAGGATTTGTACAACCGATAGTCGGACACTCGTCCTCTCGATGCACTTGATCCCGAATTTCAGCCGGAAGCTGTGAGAATCGAGATTGTGCGCAGATGTCAGACTAGAGTTCATTGCCAAGGGGTGAAGCTTACATTTTGTCGCAACCTGTCCATGCAGACGCTAGCGAGATACCAGGGGGTTCCTTTGGATAGTAAGCTAAACATTTTTTTGAAATGGATTTTTGACATGGATATAGCAGTTGGTGTATCAATTGGATGATTTGGGAAGCTACAAAGGCGCCAGAAATACAGCACGGTTTCCTCGTAATGATCTTGGCCTTGCACATTCTTGGGCAAGACAGAAGGAAATACAAAGCGAGAAGAATCTGAAAGCACCATCAGACAAAATCGTTGAACGGAATATCCGAGAATTTGAGAAAGTCGTACCTGTTGTGTGAGAGTAGGTGAAATGCAGTCTCTCGAGGAGTTCTCGTCTATGTTGAACCAGGAATTCACCAAGAATACAGAACTTTCCGGATCGTGTAGAGTCAGACAGGAAGTCTATGAACGAAGCATGATAAAAGTGGAGCCTTGTTGAAGGGTAGTCGCCCTCGCGAAGTTCCATGACAGACTTGATGAAAGCACAAGCGCGACGGAATTGCTCCGGGGAAAGGCAGAGGATGTCAATATCGCGCCCAGAATCCTCTTGAGGATATATGAGATGAATAAGGAGAATCTTTCGGATTATCGTACAAATGCTCAGTGGTATCTGTTCCAGGATAAGGGTGTAGAAGAAGTCCATCTCGGCCAGAGGGTTTATCAGCCACACTCTATTTGACATACTCTCCGCAAAGTCAAGGGCGATGCGTAATTGATCCTCTGGGCCGAAGGAGTCTTCATCCTTGATAAAACGAACAATGGTGGAAATGTAAATCCAGAGTCCAGCAGCACGCTCAACGAGAAGGGCAAGAGCCGCTTCAGTTGGCCAGGACTCGGGAAGATTGTGACTGTCGCGAATTTTTGCGAACTCGTCTGTCAGAAACAAGAGAATCTCGTGGTCGAGATCGCGAGATACGGGGAGTTCGAGGTGAGAGACAGAAGGCGAAATGGATGAGGAATGCATGGCTCGGACGATAGAATCCTCTGAGCGACTGGTAATGAACCAGCGGAAGGGGGTGCTTTGACTTGAAGCGGACGCCGCGATGATTCTAATGATCTCGCATTGCTGCGCTATCCCACGGCACTCATCAAGTCCATCGATGATGATGATACGCCCCTCCAGGCGGTTCGCCACAGGGTCAATCTGGCTGAAAGGAATGACTAGTAACTCCTCAAACTGCGTCGAAAGCGACTTTGAAGTCAGAGATAAATCCTTTTGTATCCTTGTGTCTATGATGGTAGCAAAGGGTTCACAAAGAGTGGTGATTTGATAGGCAATGGAGGTGAAGACCCGTAAAGGATCATCGCGGTTTGCGTTGGAGCGGGAGAAAAAGAGGGTGGCAAGGAGTTTGTGTGAGGTCTTGAATGCCTCGGCGCAGCTCTGAGCAACTGCGGTCTTGCCAATGCCGAAGGGACCGTGCATCCAGAGAATTGGTGTTTGATAATCAGAGTTTCCGAGAGCCCAGTCAGTAATATGGGCGATGTACTCCTTCCGAGTACCGTAATGGCACTTGGGTGGTGGATATCGAGCAGCGGCATCGTGAAAAGCGTCGGGCATTGAGTTATCAAGTAACTTTCTCAGGCCTTTTGCTAGTGTCAGACAGCAGATTAACGCCTAGGGGCAACTTGGCACGCACCAGAACCCGGGATATATACGCTGTAATGAGTGTTGTAGTTGGTGAAGTGCGAGTTCGTTATGATTAGATCGTGCGCCTGTGTGAACATTCCCTGGGATTGAGCTTGAGGTAGTGTAGAGGACGACATATTCGATGGCGTAAAAGTGCCGGGAAGCAGAGGTCGAACATTAGGAGCTAATCCCGGGCTGGCAGGAAGGACATGTGTAATCGGCAAGGCCACCGGAGTGAGTGATCGACTGGATGAGACGTTGGGTGAAGTATTGGAGTGAGGTGATGACACTGGAGTCGAAATATAACGCAGACTACTAGTTGAGTCCGGCGGAGGTGCGCAAGCATTAGTAGGCTCTGGTGGCCTTGCAGCATTGTGAGAACCTGTCGCCGCTGTCGAAGGAGGCTGAGATGAAGGGGCTTCCGTCGATGCCTCTGAGTCAATCGGAATCAGAATGGGGGGAGATTGACTCAAGTGTTGATCAAAGAAGTCGGACAGCCTGGAGAAGAAATGGTGAGTGCGGCGAGGCATTATGTATCTTGGAGCAACGTTGTACCCCAGCTGAGCGCAATAGGGATGGGTAGGGAGACGACAAGCACGGTGGCAATTCTTTGGCAATCAACACGTGTTAAGTTGATGCTAATTTTGTTCCGAGACGCCCACCCGACTGGTAGAAAGCAACGCAGCGCTGAGGCAGCAATTTTGCGATGGGCTAACGTTTGCCTCCCAGCAGCGCTTCATAATAACTGATCAGAGGGTTCCGCTCAATCAATTTAGTGTCTATTTCTCTCGGTATTATCTAATTCCGGACTCTAAATCATACTGTTAAGTATTTTGACACTGATTTATCGTGTGATGATTGATCGATGCGTTCATCCTGTGCCTCGCTGTGTGGGTGCCAATCCATGTATCAGGTCCGAATCCCGATTCTTCTTTGCGCTAGATGAACCAATCTCCAATGGCCCTTCAGATAGATGGCTCGGAGAGACTGCATGTGGGTATGGAGACGAATGCGTCCCACAAAGTTACTAAGAGCTCTTGAGAAAGACCCACAAGTAGGCCGGCGCTTCCGCTGAGAGCCTAACCCTCGAGTTGAATTAGTAAATGATACATGGGGAAATATATATATAACAGACAAGATAATAGCACATACACACAGAATAAAGGCGAGTGAACCACAAAAGACTATTGAGGATTGTCCGAGCGATCACTTCAGGTATCGAGTATAGAGAGAAGTGTGAGGTATAATAGCTAAGGATCCATGTCGAACTAGCCCAAGATATCATAAACATCATCATCATTCGTCGTGCGTCCATCGAAGCATCTTGGTTCAGACCTCAAAGTTCTCCCAAGCCTCAACCAACCCGTCCGCGTACTTACTCACAACAACCCAAGTCGGCAAAAACGAAAGCAATTCTTCCAAGGCCGGAATCTTCGCAGTTCTAAAACCTCCCTTTGCGGGATCATCACCTTGTCCAGGAACACCCGCACTAGCACTCGCATATTCCGCCCACTCGCAAGCAACACGACCTTTCAATCCATCGCCCAAGCCAAATGTAGTCACGCCCATTCGACATCAATAACGAAGGTCTTATCCCACTCGCGAGAGAATAGACGAAGCTCCGGAATGCCAGGATCACTGATGGTATAAGGGGGTTGCATGCCGTGTACACCACCAACTATAGTGTACTTTGACACCTGACGATTGTCGAAGTATAATTTGCAGTTCCGAGTGTTACGTCCTTGGATAGTGATCCTGGCAGAGGTGGACGAAGTTCGAGAAAACTGGGCACTAAAGAACTTGGTCGAGCCGAGTGATGAGGTGGCGGTGTCGATGGCTGAAGTAGAATTAGCGCCAAGCATGGCGGTAGCTTCGGGTGAGGTACCAGGTTGGGGTGTCATATCGCCTCCACTAGACCAAGTACACCCCAGCAATCCGGGTTTCTCCTTGCTCTTGGCACACTCGACTAGTTTTCCACGAGCGCTTGGGAGGAGTGGGCACGATATCATCGCGGAGATATTCAGGAGCGCCGTATAGTGAAGTGGTGACATCGCGAACGATAGGTGTGTTGACGGTAGGAAGTGATAGGTTGGATGCAACAGCGCCCTCGAGTTGGACGGTTTGTTGGAAGAAGACTTTGAGAGGTGTGTTGGCGTCAAATGGGAATGTCCAGATCACAATCCATAGGGTAAATATGGTGAAGAAAAAGAGCAGCATTGCGCCGATACTCTTGTGAATCCTAAAGCTGAACGGTGCAAGAGGAAGGACAAGGAGGAAGCCGATGAGGGAGGCCATGGTGTAAACTACATAGTGAGTGAGCGCATGCCGAATTCATAAACGATAGCGATACGTACCTGCCATTTTGCTAGTGCCATCGGCCAACGTTTGACTCATACCATCCATCGCAATATTCGCAATGTGTGCAGCCATGATCACCGGAGCCGGGACGACGAAGATAAACTGGAGTAGCCACCAATCAATCGATCCTTCGCCGTCAAACTTTCTACTACTCGCGCTCCTACCCCGCTCCCCACTTCCGTTCTCCGTATAAGCGCCATGCTCGTTGTCATTCTCCTGGTTCAATGGTGTGCGCTCCGTAGGATGAGAGTGACGACGATGGCCATAGGATGATGACCTAGAGCGCGAACGCGAGTCAGATCTCGAGGCCGAAACGCAATCGAGCAAAAGCCTACGGGATGGTCATCTGATCGCGAAAATGGATCTCGATGGAGCCGATGGAGCAAGCGAGCCATAATCCAAGACCCCAGAATGTGACGATGTACAATCCACCAATCTCGGCTTTGCCAATCGCGATGGTGGAGAGTAAGAGAAGAATCCATGAGAAGAAGTATGATTGGAGGAGGACAGTTTCTCTCTGCTTCTCGGGTAACGATTCGGTGGGGTCGTCATGGGACGAAGGAGGAAGATCGGAGGTAATGGTCCATGTAAACGTGACGAAGCTGACTGCAGTAAGGCAGAAGAGAACGATGTATGGGTTTGAATAAATGATCTATAGAAGAACGTCAGGAGAAGTTGAACCGAACACTAAGAATGATGACGTACGTATGGATTTGCTTTGATGAAAATGAAAATCAATAATGCCTGGAAGCCGATCGTAACGATAATAGCGACCCAGAATTTAGCCCATCTCCAGATCAATCGGAAGTCGGTGAAGACACGAGTCAACCAAGAAGGGCCGTGCGGTTGATGATGCTCCTCGTGGCGCTTACTCAGGGCAGCTTTGATGACAGCTTGAACGAAGAGAAGACCAATTAGAAGAATCGGTCCCAGAATGAGGAAGAGGATATTAAAGATGTACAACGTATTGAGTGGGAAAAGCACAAGCCGTGATGCGAATACTGAATAAGATGACGATGTTGCCGTCAGTAATCACATAGATATGAAGGAATCAATTGACCGAGCTTGACACTTACAATCGAAGTAAACTGCGGGGACGTATCTGTCTGGATCATGCGTCCTTGAATCGTTCAACAATGCAGTTCCGGCTCCTCGGGCGGCCTCCATCATGGCCCAAAGGCTCTTCTCCTGACCTTCCGTGTACGGCACAGCGTCATACTTCGTATGGTATTTGCTTCGACCTTTGTAAAACGCGAGGTCAAGACCCTGCAAGCTAGCGCCTTCGGTGTACACAGAATAATCGGTTCCGGAACGAATAATGCCTCGTGCGAAGGCATCGGCGGAAAACACGTTGGCATGAGGTCGTGGCACATTGCTACTCTTGAAGGCCCGGATGACGGCGGATGATGTTGCGCGGAATAAGATAGGTCGGCTGTACCAGACAGGGGAAATGTTAATGTGAGGACAACGTAGAATGCACGAAGGTGTGGCAAGACGTACCCGCCCGACGCTGCCCCTTCAAGGTTGAGGAAGCTTTCGGGAATATTAGACCATCGATGTTGCAAGAAACTGTATCCGGGAGTTAATATCAGGAAGAGACCGACGAAACGGCATGGCGTACGCATGGGCACCATTAAGGCCATCTTCTTCGCCATTATTGATGTTGAAGATTGCAGTGCGGTCAACACGATGTTTGGCAAAGTATTCCACCAGTTGCAGGAGGGTAGCGACACCCATCCCATCATCCGTTGTGCCAGGCGCAGTGGATACAGAGTCATAGTGAGCCGAGAAGAGAACACCACCCTTCTCGCTGTAATTGAGGTCAGTTCCTTCCACCTTGACAAGAATGTTTGTTCCTTCAAAATATATACCACGACTTGAGGAAGCCCAAGACCCATTGGTTCGAAGGTCGTTGGCAACCCGAACATGAGGGTACTCGTCCTCGAGCGGACGAACTCGAGAGAGGACATATTCACGAACAAAGTCATTCGCGTGAGAATTGTACGGGTGAGGTCTTTCGGCAATCTACATAGTGTTGGTCTGGATAATGTAAATAATGAACTGAAATGTCTGCACATACGTGGTGGAGGTCCAGATAGGCATCTTGTAAACTCAATCCGCCTTGGTCTTTAGGAACATCGGGTAAAACGTCTTCCACAAAGACGAGGAAAAATATGAGAATATAGGCGAGAGCTGTCACTACAGTCACTGTCCCCTTATTGAAGGACGGGGCCCAAGCAGTCATTGTCGAGGACGACAAGGAACGAGGAAGAAGTGTAAATGAAAATCCGGAACGTGCACGTCGCATTCTATATACTCTCGCACGTGACTGCAAATGACCGTGAGCCTGATCTATGGCCACGCGAGACTAGTGGTATTTCTTCGAGCTGCGGCAAATATAGCATCATGAGGACGAATTGAGAGGAGGGTTCGTTCGACTTTCGAGAGTGTTGAGTGCAGTGGCAAGGTCATGTACCTAATTGACGTCAAGCGTTGATTGTCGGCGCTAATAATAGGAGCAAATAGAGTCATACAACACACGCTACTAGTAGCGACAAGGCCGCCACCAGGCTGCGAGCACAGTGAGGTGCGAGCGTATTAAACACAGTATGTTTAGAGAGGACTACAGGTGAAAGAGCTTGCAAGGTCATGAAAGTCGATATTTCCT
The DNA here is from genome assembly GCA_027627405.1 of Leucocoprinus birnbaumii. Classification (NCBI taxonomy): domain Eukaryota; kingdom Fungi; phylum Basidiomycota; class Agaricomycetes; order Agaricales; family Agaricaceae; genus Leucocoprinus; species Leucocoprinus birnbaumii. Next base: position 9,374 of record JANIEX010000975.1, read on the forward strand.
TCACTTCCAGGAACTGAATAAAAGTTCGGCCAGTTCCCGGACTGCAAGACGACACTATCAAATGCAGATGACCCCGACGACACACAATCAAAATTTCTGACGATACATAGGTTCGATGTCAATCAGGATTGAGCTCAATATGGTAGCTGAGTGCCTGCTTACGCGAAGAACGAGCAGACGAAGCTAGACAGGATTTGAGCACTGGATATCGCTTTATTCCATGAGCTCAGGCCGCCAGTCAAATCAACGCAGTTATCTGAGGCTATAGGTAGCGTGATACAGCCTCCGTAGTTGTCGTCGATGCAGACTAAGATATTAGCAGCAGCGGCATGCTTTACAGATTCAAGCCGCCTATATCAGCTCGCTTAGTCAACAGAGTAACCTTTATACATACTTGACTCGACTCTTGAATTAGGTTTCCGGATCCTTTGACAGCAGCGACAAATTCACATACAGCAACTGCTGTAGCGAAAAGAGAGGATGATCTGTGGGGCATCGGACGGGGGCATCTGGGGTATAAAGAAGGCTGAGGACCTAGGGGAGGTTCAAATTCTTTCTCATGCTTTTCTCGAGCTTATCCATCTTGACTATGGCCATTCGTGATTGCCGTTTGTCAAAGCCTCAAAGGCTACGCGAAGAACCCAGGGTCTGTAGCTTCTAGGTTCCACAAAGTTGGCTAGAAGCAATGCCGAAAGCGATCAGGCTTGAGCGCTAGGAGCTGTAGCGCCTTCCATAGAACTCGTTGTTCATGAGAAGTGCATTTTAGTGAGGCCATTGGTTACCATATGGCGCTACTAATAGCACAGTAAAAACCATCTCAGAATGGTCTTTATTCTCGAATAAAGGAAACGTGGATATGCAAAATGGGGAGCTCTGAAAGCGCCGACAGTGGCGATGGTTCGGTCTTTAGGTCTCCCTAGATGGCCAAGTCTAACATGTGCCAAAATCTCTACTTTCCTGATATAGTACAACCGCAATGTCATATACGCAATGACGCAGGTGCAGTTGCGCGCGAAGTAGACTAGGGTTCGTGAAGATATCGCCAAAGACCGTAAGACTCCGCCGCGATGGGCAAACACCTAAACTTGAGTAATCGAGAGCTTCGAATTGCATGTGAGCCATTTCAAGTGTGTAGTTGGCTCCAGTCAGTTTTGTAGATCTTAATTGGGGTGACTAAGTCAGAGCTCATGAGCTGAAACTCCCCGCTCATCCTCAGGCTAGACCGTGAGACATGCTATTCTGGAATCCTTTTTATACAGATGTCTGAAATGTAAAGGCCTAGCGGAGTCAGGAGACACCTAGGAGCTTATGTAGTATATGTCGATTTGTGTCAGTATACCGTTTTCGTTCATTCCAAATAGTTTTTGAAACCTCACAATATATATACAGAATCAAATCAGAGGAACAAGATCTGTGCAAACCCATGTCTGACCCGGGTACTCGTAAGCGTGTTCCACCACATGTTCTACTCGACAGAGTGATCTGGATAAACATGATACGTGAACTACACACTACTAAACTTCATGGAAATAAGGCGAAGTCCGAAAGAGAAGGATACTCTAATCTACCAATGCAGATGCAAATCAACGTTTTCGCTAACTTGTGTACTCGGAGCTCTGGAACTCTGTGTGATCTCCGGCATATCGAACGAGCACTAAGGGGTCTAGAAGAGGATAACGCTCAGAACGATTCACAACTGGGCTAGCTGAGTTTTTGTTGTTATTGTCCCTCGGCCTTTGATTGACGCGTCACGCCACGCAAGCTTTTGACCAGACCTGTTAGCGCCATAGCCCATGATAAACTCCTGCGACACTTATCTTATACCAGAACAATTGTCGCGGGCGAAGGCAGTGATCAGACTTCCGGATTTTGATATTTCCTACATTCCGTGTGAAGAGCCAATACCATTCTTCCAAATTCAAAGTCGCCTCTGATTCGCTGGGATGTGATTCTCCCAGGACTACTAAATCATCCAAGTCCTCACAACTTGGTCGATTGAGCATGTCGTTCCGATTATGACTTCTTTTTCGCTAACTTGGGGCCTCATCACCATCGTCTACCACTTGTCCACGCGGCACTTGTAACACACAAGGCACCTCTCTCATTAAATCGAGATTCATGGAAAAGACATCAGCCAGGTCTTGATGAACGCCTTCGGTTCCTCATAGACAGAACCATTAACAGTGCCTTTCTTCCATCCCCTACCCAACCGCCATCCCTCCTATCGACATCTCCCAACCTTACGAGGCTCTACATCCCAAATCGACTTTCCGCCGGGTGACCTAATTCAGTCTGAGCCCTATAGGCTAGCAATGCTTGAAACAATTCAACTTAACGGGATTGGGGTGCCAGGAACTTGTACAACGTATGGACTGCCCTCGCCTAGAACAAATAACTCTGAGACTTCGTCAGTTAGATGGGTGGATGGAATTATCGCGATCTCCGCTCGACTGATTCCCTGGTCTTAACAATATAACAATCGCATTTTTTCAAACATCACTCCCGAGTATCATGTGCCCGATCTCCTGCAATCCTCCAGGTTCCCCTTACCCGACCTCAGATTCAACACCTCCTACTCACGAGTCTCAAATCACAACAGCTCTCTCCACCATGACTCGTCGAAGGCTAGAGGCTCTTGAGCAACTTCATCTCCCAATAGATCTCGCAGGGATGGCCTCTATTCCTTGGGAAATGCCTCGGCAGCTGTTGCCTCTACAAAGGATTGTAGTTCATGATAACATAGTGTTGCCGTTGCCATCGAGAGAGCGTCTCAGGATTGCAGAGTNTCTTNGTCGACTTTTCCCTCCAGCCCTGGGTTTACCGCTCATTGAGGGCTCTGCAGCCTCGAACGTTATAATCGATTTCGAAGTCCACCGGAGGATTGTCTTACAAAGTCTTCGATTAACGTTCTTTGTATCAGTTAGGCCCTGCTGTGAGGAAGGAATTACAATAATGCAGACCGTCTAATTCAGTAACTTGCACTTCAAAAAAATTGGGAGCTATCGGACTCGAACGTGGAAGCTCGTAGGACATGCATCAATGTCTTGGCATGAGGCATCAACTAATCATTCTCGCTCGTCACTCGCTCGATTTCACAATTTGATTTCCAACCGCGAACCCGATTTGTCGCACTGCCGCCCAAACGCCCTCGTTGAGACAGACCAAATATGTCATTTCCGTCTCTGAGTTCGGGCCATGGCTCTCGCTCAAAAATACTGCATAATCACGACATTTGGACTGAGATTCTTCTTGATTTTCGAATCGACGTCTTCGATGACCAGACAACATACGGAAGAAACGGGATACCATTCGAGCTCTGTCGATTTCCATCCCTCAGTTGAAGGAAATTGCTCACTCTGAGCTCTGAAGAACCGTATGGGACTTGGACCACGTCAAACGCTTGCTGAGGTTTCTGGAGCGGGGGAATGCCGACTGGAATAGTCGTATTGGTTGGGTGCGTCATCTCAATATCTCACCACTGTCAATCACAATCTAGCTCTACAGAACGCTCAGAATCCAATAACGGCCCCGTCGCGTGCCAAGCTACTGCATGTACCGTCGTACACCCGTAGTTTCGTTTTCAAGCATGACGTTGGCCATTTAATATCTAGATTTGCATACTTTTTGCAAGTCGTCTTAGCTGATCCCAATCTCTTTCCAGAGCTGAGGACTCTCGTCGTCCGGTGGGATGGCACCAATGTAGACTCAAGAATCTCATTCTTCACATCGAAATCACTTCAACGTATCGTCCATCGTGAATACTCGCAAGCCGCAGAGAACCACCTCAGTTTGGTCCATGCTTCTCTTGCTGCTCGTAATCGGCGACTTTCCTCCGTTGAGATCCGTGGTAGCGATGTCGACGGGCATTTAATCACGAATCTCCTCCACACTTCCCTCACCAATAATTTTTCATTGACTCTCAGTCCTCACTATTCTGAAAACCCTGTTTTCCAACGTGACCAGAACTGGTTCATGGCGCTCGCGACATCCCACAATCTCACGAGCCTCAGAATTGATGGGAGTTTTGCCTCGCAGAACGTGACTGGTGAACTTGAATCTCAACGCGACTACTATCGGATACGGGTACTGCAACAACTTGACTTCCAGTCGATAGCCGGCCGCTATCACCAGCTTCTAAAACGGTGCAGATTCCCACAATTGACGACTATCTCAATCAAAACTCGGAGAATGGAGAGTTGGGACAACTGGTTGACTGCGTTGAGCGACTCTGCTCCTCGCCTCACTAAGCTATCAATCACTGTGCCCTCCAGCAGCTCACCGGAGGTGCGTACGCACCATCTTCGAGCTGTGATTTGCATTACCACCCTTACGCCTCTCCAGCTTGTTGGAGGATCATTGCGGGTTACTGAAGCAGAGATTATCGGCTCGGTCTTACATCTGGCAAAACTCGAGTCATCGATACTCAGCGGCCCTAGATCAATTCCATTATCCGACTCCACTCTCTCAACGATCATCCAGAATATACCCTTTCACCTCGAGAAGCTCTGCCTTCCTGTCGACTTCACCAAAGGGCCAATACTAAGTTTTCGAAACCTGGATCACCCGAATACGAAGCTGAAGAAACTTTGCTTTTGTTCGCAAATGATATTACCCGAGCCGCTAAGAAATCGCATTTCCATCGCGGAATTCCTCTGCTACCTTGCCCCGTCAGCCAGAGCATTGCCATTCCGGGGTCACTTGACCCCTTCCCTTGTAGTAGACTTCGAGGATCTTCGTCGTTATGTTGCGAAAAATATTCAAGCCTAGGGTTTCCGTCGGTCGGCCCCATTAGTAAAATTCCCTTCTGGGTAGATAATTAGACTTGTTCTTCCTTCTCGTCCTCGATTCCAATAATTCAGGTGATTTCACTAATAACGATGTACAGTCCACTTGAAGCCCCAGGAATCCATATACATCATCCACGCTCGTGCCTAGTTAAGAAGGCAAAGCTTGCATATCAGAAGTGAGATGTGAAGATAATCTCACCTTCTCAAAATCAGATAGAATCTCTTAACTGATTGAATGCTCGACAAAAATGGGTCGAAGAACCGGAACGCTTAGTATCCGCGGAGACTTCAGATCTACTGAGATGGAGTTATATTCAGTGGCAAACGGTACCAGTCGACGGATAGGCTTTGGCATTGATCAAATACGGTATTACTAGACCGAGCTGGATGAAAAGTATCGGTTGATAAACGGTAGCCAAATATTCAGGTATCGACTACGTCTGTGATGCCGCTCCTACGTCGTCGACAAGAGTGGTTAAAATATAAAAATAGTAGTAAACCCTAATGTACGAATCTGAATTCAAAAAGTGTGAGCCGCCGCAATGCTCTAAATGAGTGGATATTGGAGATGGAGGCCAAGCAAAATGGAAAGCACCCTGTGGATACACTCAATAAAAGCCGAGACTCTCCTCGTCCACTTAGCTCTCCATTTCATCCAGGACCCCCTGTTGCTGCTGGGTGACCGTCGTCTAAGATACTGCCATCGCTTGGTGAGAGTGCTGGCACGCTTGCTGAACTGAAATTCGCAATTTCGAGGGATCTGGCCTTCGGGGAGAGTAGAAATTTGACGTAGAACTTTGTCCAGCTTCGAGCGCTGAAAATCAGGATGGGCGTCAAGACCTGGAGGAGAATGGTCAATGAGATACTGAGTCTTGGCTCTCACCTGCAGGGCTTCCGAAGTCATTCCCTCGTAGTTTTCCTCTCTTTGAAAATCATATCGATGGCAGGCGTTTCCTGTACGATCAAGAGTTTCAGTCGCTTTTTGTGCGTCGTAATGAAATGCCCATAGTACCTCAGGGCGTGGTAAGCTATTGGAAGTGAAGAATGCTTGTTCAAGCTGATTACGCCAATTCCGCACTCGATTCTCCTCTGGGTCTACTGGAACCTCCGTTGAGTGGGTATTGTGGTCTGTATTGGTACATTGTTCTAGAGATGTCAGAAATAAAGGGGGGAAAACACACCATAGCGGAGCTTAGGGTCGGTGATCCTCGATGGAACAGAGACGCCTAATTCGGCCTCTCTCGTCTCGGAGTCACTCATATTCCGTGAGTTCCACAACGATATTTTAGTTGCTCGGCACCAGTCCATTGCTATCGAACAAAGAAGATCCACGTCGGACATTGAGACGTGGGAGCCGGATGATCGGGTCGTCTTGATGGGTTGAAGAGGGACTCAACGATAGTTAGAGATATTTGGGGGGATTTAGCTTTGAACTTGGCGAGGGGATAGAGCCAATATAGCCATAATAATTCC
>JANIEX010000976.1:0-15627 GCA_027627405.1 Leucocoprinus birnbaumii
ATCACTAAGCGCATTCTCATGAAAATAGCTGTAGCTTCCACACCAGCTTGACTGGACTGGGTGAATAACTGATGGCGCGGATGCGCGTTCACTTGGCTTGCTGCACAAGCGGGAACAATTGTTTTAGCATAGGAGTGTATGAATCAGAAGGACCTTGAATAAAGTTTGGCTGCTGGATGATCGAATGGACAACGAATGTACAAGCTGTAAGCCTGTGGGAGGACTTCATCGTGAAAGTCAAGGGCAGGTGATCATCGATCATCGATCATCCCCAGTGAAAAGTCGGTCGGTGAGAATCTATTATTTCCTGAAATGGGACCTATGACAGCTCTTGCCAGATTATCACTGAATATGTCCGTAAAATGAGCGCCTTTTCTGGCATAATAGGTCACAATCAGTCAAAATCTGTCATTTCTGGTACACGTCAGGTTTTCGCAGAAAAGAGGATGTATTTTGGGAGCCGGCTACACGACCAATCTACTATAATCTGCCTCTTTCTACGTATGATAAAACTGTCATAATCTGCAATTCTCAGAACGTCTCATACTGATACTATCCTGTGAATATCAGAAAGTATCAAGTAATGTCAGCAATGAGAATGTTAGAAACAACGAAATCTCACAGTTTCTGACACAACCCATTCCAGATATACAACTATAAGCAGCACTTTAGATTCATGTAATCATCTAGGATGAACAAAAAACTCACGAGGATAGGCTCGAATTAGGGATATGGCAACTTCGTTGCATGCAAGTTAATAATTAGAGAAATAGGGATAATGCGAAGTCCATAAGCACATTACCGGCGTACTGCATTGATGATAAGGTGATCGAGTTATTGCATCTGTGAATGTGATAACGACTCAGAGAGCGGGGCCTGAGTGAATGTAACGATGAAAATGGTTGAGTAGGAAGTGGAAGGCCGTAGATGGGATGACGGAAACAATCGCACCTACTTAATGGTCAAAAGGAAAGTGATCTCGAGCGATAGGTTACCAAAAGACAGAGGCCTTACGAGACTTTGTGAGAAGGAGCAATGTTGCGACTTACTCGAGAGCCGCATTCTTTGGAAGGCTAGAGAATGGAATATATCATGGCATTAAATGTGCAAGGGAAGACGCGTAAGAAGGACAATTGGTGATGAGAGTGGATCAGGACTTGCATTAATTGAGTCAATATATGCGCTTCAAAACCTTGCCAAAACCACTCCTAAGTAGAGGATCGCGAAAAAGCCTGAATATGATAAGGTTACTATTACTCACTGGCAGTATCAAAGCCACGCGCATTCTGATGGAGTGTAACAAAGAAATCCATCCCATAAGGTGCTAGACGGGTCAGAAAGGGGAGATGGTAGTGGTTACAAGAAAGGAAGAAGTCTCGAAGAACACGTACAAAGTTACATTAACGGGGTGTATCACATGACTTCGAAAAGCCCTGTGCTGCGCAGCTATATCTTACGACCTATTTATGCTAAGTGAGAAATACTGGGATACTTAGACCTGAGCAAATATGTACTTCAGGAAAAATCTGCCGTGTCAGGCGATGACGCAGGAAATAGCGGATGATGCAGGAAAGAGACAGACTGAGGATATGAGGCATGCAGATGACAACAGATTTTGCCAGATTCAATTCTGCCATGGCGGATATTCATGGGTTATGTCGGCTGATGGCAGACCGACTTTTCACTGGGATTGAGCACTGATATGCAAGCCTGTCAATTATCTGTCATAATCATAGTCCATGAGACGTCTCTGAAAAGCAGGGTTCCTCCCACATTCTCCATGTGCCAGCTCTCTGAAATATTCACCCCAACAGAGGGCATCGAATTTTTCCAGTGTTTCCGCGGATATCTGTTGCAAAATCATATCATAAAATCAAAGCAAAGTAGATTATTACGAACAGCTCGCATGAACCGTGCACACCTTGCTCTGGAAGGCGAGATCACAGAAGAGTCTATGAACGATCTTGATGGTGAGTCAACTGAGGGACCCCCGTAACATATACCCTTCTGGATCTTGAAGTTGATCGGAGTACACTTCCTGTTTCTGTCATTACAAGAGCGACAAAGAACAGGAGCGCCGGAAGTGAGTTGCTGCCATATCCTGATGACACCGTTCGTCCAGGCAGCAGCGGCTTGCATCAGCGTTTCAGCAAAGGTCGAGCAGTTATTTTGAGTGGCATTGTAGTCTCCGAGCGCATGGTGAGCATCTGTGGCTAGGACCAAGAATTCCCACAATGGCATAGTTTGTCGTCGGTGCTCCGTGCGGTCAGAAGACGAGTTGCAGGGAAAGGTGATGGAGGAGACAAGCGAGTGCAAAGAATAAACTTCGCTGGTGGTTTGGAAGCGAATTGTATCTCGTGCTTCATATGTGAGCCTACTGGAAGTATTTCCTCCAGGACGAAATATGAATTCCTTCAGCTCAGAGAATAAGCTGCGGTCTAGGCGATCCAGCATGACGCTCGTCAGACGAATGCCGCATTGAGATGAGCGCAGAACTTACCACACCTCAATGGCCAATCGTCTTTTGCCGCATTGCGCTCAAATACAAGGTTGACCTGACCTTTAATTTGTCTCTGCCATTTATAACAGCACCGTGAAGGATAACCAACTTCAGCTACCACTACTTCGTGTTCATTGGAAGTCTCACTCCAACGCAACCGATGCCTCGAAAGCCGGCGAATTACTAGGTCGAGTCCTCGTTTGTGACAGTAAGGTCCGCAAGCCTCACGATAATGGCGGAGGAATGTAGAAATTTGCCTGCATCCACGTAAATCGCGCAGGAGTTCTAACAACTCTTTGCCAGAAATGAGATCAGGCTCCTTCAATCCGATTGACACGAGGGACCGATCTCTACAGGTTTGTACAGGAGGTGGATATGTCGTCGATGCCGTCGAAGCTGGTGTTATAGAACGGAACTGGCTAATCATGACCGAGAGAGAAAGTTAGATCTAGCCTTCTGGGATGACAAAGAAGGAACATATGTGTTTCTGAGCACTGCGTGATTCATTTTATTACAAATGCATCACACATTTTCGGAGTGGCTCTGCAAGATAGATTCCGATAAATATTTGATGCTACGTACACAGAAATTTTGGAAGTTAGAGGGTGGGTCCTATACGGGTAGAAGTACCGCCAATTGTGGAACAAACTCACAATGCTTCGACCTAGAATATGATGTTGGTCGCAACTATTTGTATTCTGTATTGTTTCCTACGGCGGGCCGCTCTGCACCCCATAAGCTACCCACATATCTGAGTTCCGAAAGCTGTTCGCATACCGCTATGTCACAAACATTGAAGGGTATGGTTTGGCAATGATACATTGATACATGGTAACAGGCTATCAATTATCTGTCATACTCAAAGTCCATGAGATGTGTCCGAGCAGGAGGGTTCCTCCCACATTCTCCGTGTGCATTGAAGCTCTCTAATATATTCTTCCCAGCATAGGAGATTGAATTCTCCCACTGTTTCTGCAGATCTCTATTGCAAAAAAAATATTAGGCAATGAAAGCAAAGCTAAAATATCGCAAACAGCTTGCATGAATTGTGCCCATCTTTCTCTGGAAGGAGAGACCACAAAGGAGTCTATGAATAACCTTGATGGTGAGTCTGAGATCGAGGGACCTCCATAGCATATACCCTTCTGGATCTCGAAGTTGACCAGGATACATTTTCTGTTTCTGTCATTGCAACTGCAACAAAGAACAGGAGTGCACGGAGTGCATTGCTGCCTTGTTCTGATGATGTCATTTGTCCATGCAGCAGTGGCTTGCATCAGCGTCCCAGCAAAGGCAGAACAATTGTTTCAAGTAGTGTTATAGTCTCTGAGTGCATGGTGAACATCTGTGGCCAGGACCAAGAATTCCCACAGTGGCATGATTTGTTGCTAGTGCTCTCTGTCATTGATGAGTTGTGAGGAAAGATGATGGAGGAGACAAGTGAGTTCAGAGAATAAACTATGCTGGTGGTTTGAAAGCAAACAGTATCTCATGCTTCATATGTGAGCCTACTGGAAGTGTTTCCTCCAGGGTGAAATACAAATTCCTTCAGCTCAGAGAATGAACTAGAGTCTAGTTGATGGTCCAGCAAGTTTGATAAACAAGCTTCCCATTGAGGAGAACACAGAACTCACCACACCTCACCAGCCCCTCATCTTTTGCCCTGTTATGTTCAAACACAAGATTGACCTGGCCTTTAACTTCTCTCTGCCATTCATGGTAACTCTGTGGGGGGTAAACCACTTCAGCTATTACTACTTTGTGTTCATTGGATGTCTCACTCCAATGCACCTGATGTTTCAAAAGCCAGTCAATTAGTAGATTCAATCAGGTCTGCTCACAGCCAGGATAGCAAGTCTCACTGTAATGTCAAAGGAATGTGGAAAATGGCCAGCATCCACCCAATCTGTGCAGGAGGTCAAGTAACTTCTCTGAGTCAATCTCAACATGATGCTTAGGTGTTATGAGCTTATCAGTGGTTGTCTAGTAGAGAGGACTAGGGGATGCCTATCCCTGACTACTCAAATGCACTATAAGCATCATAGAAGGAGAAGCACTCTTGTGTAGGTCTATGATGATGCAAGAGAGGTCTTGTTAAGCATTGTGTGTGTTGATATGAATTGGTGTCCCTGCAGCCTGGATCAGCGCATCACTTGCACACACATTATTCACCCATACATAAATTATTTCCCACCACTTTCTTTCTCTATTTCATCATAGTTTCTACTGTTTACTCTCTTCTGTAAAATACATGTAATTACGATTTTTCACACTTCAGTTGTTTACTAACACTGGAAATGCCTGAGGTGAGCTTCTCTCTATCTTTACAGCATTTAGATCATACTTATGTTTGTGTTATAGATACTCACTGTTTTGTTAGTGTGTTGTAGAGGACAGTTGACACCAAGTTCTCTTCCCATTACTCAGCTGCATACTACTACCAAACTATAATGTAGTCTTAGCTATAGACCACTATTGGGATTACTACCAGTTGTTAAGTTTGTAGTAGACAGATGTTAGGACTCATGCTTCTCATTGCAGATGGAGTCTGCTAAGTGCCCCATAAGCTTACAATTTTGTTATTCACCATCATGGCAAGTGCTCACCTGCAGATCACTTCCTTTTCCATAGATTGACTGTCTGGTGTTCTTTCCTAGTTGCCAATCAGTCATAATTGTGCTATTTTGGGAAGACATATTCTGTTCTAGGCTCTGATCTGTGCGCTTGGCTAATTCATTCCCCATTCAGCCTTTGATCTGAGTCTGCTTAGATTTCCACATGGTCGCTTATCCCAAACTACTCCTTCCAGTGTCCATCCTGCTCATACCACCTCAGTCTGATGTCATTCTCTATCTGTTTCTGGTGCTGCAGCATGGACCGCACCACAGTAATTATCTGACCTTTCTACTTGACCGCTATCTCTTGTTTCAGATCTTAACCAAATTGATTATTTACTTCTCTCCTGCTTATTTGTTTATTAGATATATTGTTTGTTCAACTCCTAGTCTGCATCTCAACCAAACTGACAACTAGTAGTCTTGTTCACTACTTTCTCCTGTAGTCAGTATTTAAGCCACCTGTACTGTAGCTGGTACTTCAGTCTGATAATNNACTTAGTTCTGACTTANNTCATCTGGTCCNATTCTCATCTNNTTNNACTCTGGTACTTCCAGNCTTTGNTTGTCCTCTNCTCTCTANTTGCCNTTNCAATTGTTGGTCNNGTCCTGTTTGATTATTTGTTTGAATATTGTTCAGTCCTTACTTTGTTTGTCATCATATCTTTGAACTTGTATGCCATCCACGTCCCATTTGCTATTCCGTCCAACTCGTACCTTTGAACTTGTACACCATCCGCATCTGGTTTGAAGTTCGTCCTTTTGTCTGGTCTTCCATCCTGTCCTCAAGTGAGGTCCTATCAGTACTCTGAGGGGCGCAGCACATAAGCTGAAGCCAAGACCTCATCTGCACACATCCGGTTCCAGTCCAGTATCCATCCACACTTCCGTTTATATTATTATATCCATCTGTCTACTACAAACTTAACACCTTTGTCAAGAGCATTTATTCATTATACTCACTTGATGTCTTCCTCTGAATGTAGAGCAGCCAAACAACTCTCCTTCTCAGTGTAACCAACCTCCTCATAAGCTACCTCACCATAATCCACCTCCTTGTGAGCCACTTTGTTGCAGCCTGATGCCTCCATCTCATACAATCAATCAGCTACTCCAAACCCCTCAGACCCAAAATCCAAATCATGAAGAGTCCCCTCTATTGGAGATGGAGTCTCTACCTCATTAACAGAAGACTCAGGCACTCAAGGGCAGAAACAATGGGCAATAGAGGAGGAGGACCAGGAGGAAGAAGATGCAGAGGGTATAGCATGCCAGATTCATGCTAGGGAGACTTGGAGTACATGCAAGCCACCTGTATGCAAGGTGTCCTATGCTGCACCAGCCAAGAAGCCTTGCACCAGGATCAGGTGAGTATTTTTTTCCCTGTTCATAGTAAAGTTCAGCTCTGTAATGCTCCTCTGTATTACTGCTATTTTTGTATGCACTGCTCTGTATCATGGTATGCTATAATGAATTTGTAATCATTGTTCTATCACTTGGTCTGATTGAATCATCTAAATTAAGTAATGATTCTGGACAATAGTGGTGTTTGTACACCTTCAATTTTCATGATATAATCATATGTACATTCTTTGTCATGAAGTATTTGCCAAGGACCAAGACTTCGAGCTCTTAGATGGCATTATGACTATAGGAAAGCCTTGTATAGAGTCCAATCTTTGGGTTCCAAAGATTGTATGACTCATTATCATGGCAGGCCATTGTAACATTTGTTAACATATTGAACCTTGTATTCACAATCAGGGTGGTTAACTATCAAGACATTGAATGATCCTTGTATGGATTGCTCACCATTCATGAACTTGTAGACCTTATGGTACATTATGGACCTTATCTGAGATAATTTCTCTATGTATGAATCAACCCCCGGCACTGATGTTAGTAATTGATTCAGACTCAGATTAGCTATTATTCAATATACTACAGTAATCTCCAATTTAGAGCCCTACCATAAGCCAGGGCTTTGGCTTGAGCCAGCTGGAGCTTGGTTTTAGGCCTTAATAAGAGCCCAGCCTGGTATGTCTGTAGGCTTGAGCTGAGGCTTTGCCAGGCCAGAGCTAGCAAAATACTAGTAATGCAGCTGAATGAATTGGCATTTGTCTATTCTATGTAATTATTAGATCTATAACATTTCTGTAAACCAGCATAGTAAAATAACTAATACTTCCAGTATCATTCTACAATCTTTGTAGGCCAAGAGTTCAACAAAATATGATTTGGAGCAAGCATACAAAGTAATAGTCACATTTTGCTGTGAAAATTTGCCTGGGGTAAATTTCTGAATGCCTATTATTTATTATTAGTTGAAGATGGAGGTGCTAAGATATTGACCTCAGAAGGTTCAGCATTCATTCTGACTACATGGATTGGTATTGTTACATTGTTATCTAAGTATTTCATGCAGTAGCTGGCATAACAATATTGGAACCCTGAGAGGTAAGAAGCTCCACCATATCAGCTTTCCCAGCTGATGCAGCCCAAGAGACTGGTGTATTGCCAAATTTATCTAATGAGACAGTCAGCTGTGAACAGAGAGCTGAATATTCTATTTCATACCTGGAATATTGACATCAGCACCATGTGAAACTAGAAACTTCACCATATCTACATCTCCAGCCAACACAGCCTGAGAGATTGGTGTATTTCCAAATTTAATCTAATGGGACAGTCAGCTGTGCACCAAGAGCTGAATATTTTGTTTCAAACCTGGTATATTGACATCAGCACCCTGTGANNCTAGAAGCTTCACCATATCAGCTTTTCCAGCTGAAGCAGCCTCATATATTGGTGTATTTCCACTGGTGTCTAATCAGACAGTGAACTGTGGACAAAGAGCTGAAAATTTTATTTCATACCTGGTATATTAATATCAGCACCATGTGAAACTAAAAGCTTCACTACATCTGCATGCCCAGCTGAAGCAGCCCAATAGATTGGTGTATCTCCACTTTTGTCTAATGGAACAGTAAGCTATGGACAAAGAGCTGAAAACTTTGTTTCATACCTGGTATATTGACATCAGCACCCTGTGAAACTAGAAGCTTCACCATATCAGTTTTTCCAGCTGAAGCAGCCTTACAGATTGGTGTTTCTCCACTGTTGTCTAATGGGACAGTGAGCTGTGGAAAAGGAGCTGAAATTTTTATTTCATACCTGGGATATTAACATCAGCACCCTGTGAGACTAGAAGCTTCACCATATCAGCTTTTCCAGCTACAACAGCCTGACAGATTGGTGTATCTCCACTGTTGTCTAATGGGACAGTGAGCTCCGGACACAGAGCTGAATATTTAATTTCATACCTGGAATATTAATATCAGCACCATGTGAAACTAGAAGCTTGACCACATCTGCATGCCCAGCTAATGCAGCCTGAGAGATTGGTGTATTTCCAAATTTATCTAATGGAGTAGTGAGCTGTGAATGAGTAACTAAGCATTTCATTTCATACCCTGTGCATTGATATTAGCACCCTTTGAGACTAGAAGCTCTACCACATCAGCATGCCCACTAAGAGCAGCCCAATGTATTGGTCTTTGCTGATCTGAGTCTAGGGTGAACAGTTGACTTCAAGCTCATTCCAGACAAGATCTTGAAATCATACCAGAGTCATCAATATTTCCAGTTCTTGCTTTGTCTAATAAGTGTCTCACAATCTCAGGGCCAAGTTCGACAGCTAGGTGGAGTGGCCCAAAACCTTACAAAACATTATTTTCTCAATTGAGGAATCATGATACCTTATCTCTGTAACAAAGACATGTGACTCACTTTGTGGAAGGGTTACATTGGGATTTCTCTCACATATTGCATGCACAACTTCCCACAAACCAGCCTCATCTAGGGATAAATGAGCAAAGACTACCTTATGATGGAGAATCATGACAAGTACTGAAAGCATGTATATCAGCATCATTTTCAATTAGCACTCTGGCGATTCTTGAAGCGACTGTGTTTTGCAGCTAGTACAGCAACTGTATCTTGATATGATTTATCTTCAACAGTGCACATATATGAATAAACAATTGAAATTAACATGATAATGGCAGACAATACCTATGGAGTCAACAGGGGCTCCCAGCCTCACAAGATATTGAGCAACCAAGTGATCTTCTGACTGAGCAAGAGATACAAGAATCTCTCCAAGCTTCTTTGAGTTCCGTTCTCCAAGTGTTTCTAGTAGCTCACGAAGAGGAACAGTCAGAAGGAGAAGGGCTAGAATCTGTCCAAAATTCCATCCTGAGTCACCGGGTGCAACCAGATTGGCATTGAACTTGATCTGAGTCTCAGTAAGAGCAAGGAAGAATATGTCAATGGCCAAGATACAACAAAGTCCCAACAAAATGAAAATTGTTGCGGTTGTTCTTTGTTTTTCTTCATCTTGTCGGCTGGTTGTTGTTTTCTGGTTTTCTTTGTCTTGTTGATTTGTTAAGGGTATTACATCATTGCTACTGGGCCTTTGGCGGAACAGACGTATGATGAACCCCCGAAATGATGAACGGCAGAGGAAGATAAGCGACCGGAACGTATAGTAGGGGAGGAGTAAAAGACAAGTCGGTATGATCAGGTTCAATCCTGGAAGTAGAATGAGACTGTAAATGAAAAACGAAAACGCTTGATATGAGGTGGAGGATAAGGGGACATCCGAAAAGAATACAGAGGCATTCATGGAGCATGTTCCACGAGCCCCAAAGTCGGCTGGCCGACTCCAAAGCCAGATCCCAACTGCTGCCATCAGCGTCAGATGCAGCGATCCAATTATAAACACCTCGCTGCTTCCCCTAGTCTCCTTACGCCAATCCTTCCGCACCTCTTGCAACCAGTATTTCGGGAAGTTGGGCTCGGTCTGATCCAAGCGCAAAAAATTACGGTACTTGTGGTGGACATAGAGGAGCAGATATATGAATGTGTTCGTATTATTCATCCAGCTGAGATTCAGAATGATGGCTGCATGATAGCTCGTAACGTCCGTGGATGCGTGGGCTTCGACAAGAGTCGAGATAAGAATGGCGAAGGCAGTCAGGAGTATCGTCACCGATTGCTTTTGCAGAATTTCGAGCTCTGCGAGGGTAACCTTTCCATCGCGCAGAACCCAGACGGCAGTGACAAGACTTAGAGTATTCTGGATGTAGATCGCGATACGGACACCGAGACCGGAGATATCTGGGTTCGCGGGAATGCAATGTGTGTCAGGCGGACCCGACATGGCTATATGTACGGCGAAAACGGCGTCGATGTCGAGTAATGTGCGAAGGTTGAACTACGGGGAGGTACAAGAGTGGTGTCAGTAAGCAAGGGCGAAGGCTTCTCTATGGCAGTGTTCACGTTAAACGCCAGGCGGCTTAACAGCTTTGAGGTCTCCTCGGGCTGCGGCTTTTAGTCGGCATGAGGCTAGAAGTGATTCATGGATTATTATTCGGATGAAGTTGGCCTTGTAGATCATGAAAGCAAAGACCGGTGACACTTGTGCTTTCGTCGAGATCACACATACAAGCTCCTGCCGGTGCTGTCTTCGCGTCCAGCAGCAATCCCATTTGACAACTTACATTTAACTGCACAAGTAGAAACCGCAGAAACAGTGCATGGACAGGCGCGGCCAGGGATAGATCTGCCATTTCGGCCGGTGCCATATGTAAACAAACGCCTAATTAGCACAGGACCAGGTATTGCGGTGAAGATCTGGGCACGGGTCATACCCGTGTACACAGGCCGGTACGCGAGGCAGCCACAATTCATGAACTCTTGCCAATCAAATGGCATCTGAGTCAGGTATTGGGTAGCCTGGTATGCAGCACAAAATGCATTGATCAAACGCACGCACTGGGAGAAGGAGACGACGTCTCCTTTTATAGAATACGAGAGTGTGTGGCTCTACCAGGCTCCGTAGTACCTGGCAGTCCGTCGGAAAGCGTTTTATACACTGAATTGGTGCTAACGCTATCCTAACAGTTGCTGAAAGCTGAACTTTGTGTTCGATCAACCTCGCTTACAAAAAGGCTCCGAATTAGGGGTCTGGGAAAGTCTGGGGCTCTACAGGACGTCAGGAAGAGGCTAAGGACAGATAGGATCGTTTCAGGACCTTTATTGCAGAATCATCTAGCCAAAGAGTTGAAGAACTGCAGTACTGATTAGTTCTATGTGATTCATTCAATCATATCAATATTGGTAGTCGTTGGCACAAGGGAAATAAGAGATGTCGATCGATTCCTGAGCTCTGGGTTTTTTGGACTTCAAATGAAGTATAATATCGACACTTCGTGGCTTGCCCCAGAGAGATTTGTTGTTGTACCGAAGGGTGGTTCCGGCCATCTTGTGTTTGCTGCGGCAGCAGTAGGTTTTATCGGTGACGAGGAATATGCACAACCCTGTGAAACGCTTAGATCAACTCACTGAATTTCTCATGCACGTGGAACGAGATGGCGTTACCAATCCCCTTGCCAAACTCGACTTTCTTTATTCATGCATCCTTGCTGATATACCTGACGAGATCATACCGACCACTTGGCGCATCCTGGCTCACGTTATATTTGCACGCGAAATTGATCGTTATGACTCAGAGTTTCTTTACGGCTCGGCCCAGGGGCTTTGTAACCTGATTGGCGTTGACCAGAGCATGTTCTACAGTGCTCTTAGAAATCTCTATTCCGTTGTTGCCGTCCCATCCCGGAGAAATGCTCTGACTACACCCCTTCGGTTCTATCATGCTTCTTTTCCAGACTTCCTCGTCGATGCCAAGCGTTCAGGGAAGTTTGTTATTCGGCGCGATGAAGCTCTCGTCGACATTATCAACTCCCTTTTCCATTGGCATGAGATCGATGCCACGCACTTTCATAGCCAAGACGGTGGGTTGTTGTGTATCATTCTGCTACTTCCTCGCACTAAGCTCATGTGCAGAACCAATGTCTTTTAGAATGCACCTGAATCACACAGCTTTACCTGGGTTGAAATGGATTTCAGACCTTTCAGGGGCGGATGCTCTAGGCCTGGCAAATTCTATTTCCGAATTTGTGACCGAGGGCTGTCGGAAGGGCTGTAAGGTATTAGGTCCCAACCCCGATCTTCTTCCTTGTATGTCACAACTCGGTATGAGATACTTCTCTATCAGTATCTACTCATGGTCCGTGTTTCTCAATGATTGCTATGAAAAGGTACAAACAACAGTTTTGTCTTTCGGTCTTGCCCAAATGACTGAGCTCTTAGTAGGACCTTCTGGGAAAACTTTGCCGAACCAAACCATCGAACGAGTTTGATGTGCTGCTTCTCGATCACCTGAAGGCTATGGCTACTGAGCACGAATCAGTCAGGCCAGCCTCGTTTCCACTCACCTGGGTAAGTGTATAGCTATGCATGAAATGGGGAGCTCCATTGATATTTCTCAGCATGCGACAAATGGATCCAAGTTCAGGGAATTTGTGCTCATGGGGCATGATAACAAGCCAGTAGTTTTATGGTACACCGAGCATGATGCATGATGGACTAGGCCGGCTAGATCGCCTAAGTTGTAATGGTGCCGACCCCGGCTCAGGTTTCCAGCTATCAGCGTTGGCTACTGGATGCTGGACGGTATATATAGAATGGTCAGGCATGAACGGATGCATGTAATTTACTTTTCAGCTGAACGTAGATGCTGGAGCTACTACTTAGATCCCCCTTCCCCACCAGACTCTCCGTCAGCTTGCCACTTTTCAGCTATCTCGTCGAGAATCGAGCCACGTACGGAGAGCTCAGGAAGGACAAACGATTCACTAGTCATTTTATATGGATCACGCTATCATCTTATCATGGGCTGTTGACTCGGAGGCAGTGGCTCTTGCTCCATTTGACTGATGTGTGAAATTTGGGCGGTGTGGTTTGGTGTGGGTCCAAGACTTTGCCTTTCATTTACCTTTACTGTAGCTGCCGAAGAAGTCTCGGTGGGAAGGGGCGTCTGAATTGTGGTACGGGAGATACCCTTTATTGTACTTCTATATGCTGCTAGTATTTACTCGAAACAGTTGTTGAAGGTGTGGGAAGGGGGTCTCCGACTTCGGTTGTTGGGCTAACACAGGTCGGAAGCCTGATGAGTGATGAAGATATGAAATCTAGTGCGCTGCAGCTGTTTGATGCACAGTCGTGTTTTGTTGTGAACGAGATCCAGATTTACGATCTACTTCTCAGTCATCTTGATCCTGTAGCCTTATATGTTGGACTTTCGAGACCAGTTTTCACCATATTAAATGAGGCGATCGCTTCGTTTTAGAATTGTTCAGATAAATTCGTAGTAATGTAGTGTACTATGTGTTTGTCATTGGTGTTTACGGTATCTATTATGCCATTATCGGAAGCCCACTCCACACTCAAGCTGGACCTGTAAGTATCTCTGTTCCTGATTCCCCGACTCCAATATCCCACTTGCACCAATGCAGTGATGTCGATACCAATGCCGGCCAGCTGCAAAAGGAAAAAGTGGGAATATACATTGAGTAACATAAAGAATCATGACCAGGATGAGAGAGCACGATAAGTGAGAGAAACGGATTGAATAAGACGGTAAATCTCTTGTAAACGTTCGAGGTTGAGAGAACGCTAACCGCCATACAACATTCGCATACTCGGTGGAGTGGACACAAAACTTTGTTCTATTCTTTATCGCTTGGAGAAACCGATGTATCAGAAAAATGTCGTGAACGATTATTGCTTTGAGTGTCCGTGGTGTTGAATGCAATTGGAAATGGCAATTCACTGGCAAAACGGTACTGATCCAGGTTACCGATATGTTCGTTCTCGAGGCGATCTGTTCATGATGTATCAGTACATCATGTCATCACTTCAACTCTTGGTGGGCGGATCATGATACGTACAGAAATTCCATTGCGCTCGACGTAACATCTCCAGGAACCCGTAAATAAATTGGCGAAGTATCATATTTGGGCCTCGCTCTGGTACATAGATTAACCAGACAAAACGGATGATGCAATTGGTAACCTGAATAGCGGCACTATTGAGTGTTGCAGTAACAGATCCCTGCGTGAGACTCACGATGGCAAAATAGTATGCCTAACAAGAACAGCTAAGATTAACCCTTAACACAAACTGGAGTGACTTACAAATTTATGGGTTGGATATCCCAGCTCATTTCGGAGGAGGAAATGTTTGGAACGGCGCCGAAGTAAAGACCAATCCATCAGGAGATCCTTGAGAATTGAATATCTGAGCGATCAGAGCGAATAGTAGCAATTAAAGAGAAAACGTACCCATGTAATGGCGTATAGGGAATAGAATGTCATGAAAATAAGCCAGATTGGAAGCCAGATATCATCATGCTTGGCTATCCCGAGATCAGCCTCATTATGCATGTGAGGAAACAGACGAATTTCACCTTGATGTAGCCACAGGTAGTAGAATAAATAGCTGATGACTCCAAGTCCATATTTCCCAGCCTATCGTGCCTTTAGGTAAGATGATGAGCTTTTATTGGAACTGCAATACACACGTTGATTAGATGTGTGAACAGACGAGAGTCCCTATAGCGCTTAATACTCTGGGCCAGACGTATTGATATTGGCAGAGCGGTAAGCGCAAACGCAGCAGGCCAGGCGGTCGACTGAATCGCGCATGTTTGGGTCCAATCGTCGGGGAAATGTTGTGCATATACACAAACAAACACTTGAAGGTTTGACAGTGTGAATAACAGGCTGCAAAACTGATCGCTGGAGAGCGGGTAGCAACAAGGTATCAGATACTTGTTGGGACAAGCATTCTGGACTTGACTTACGCAAGCCAAAATTCCGTGAACTGAGAAACGGTGAGTCAGTCGAGATAGTTCATGCGAAGGATGCATTACACACTTGGACGCGATGTGTGTATGAGATACAGAGCTTGCCAGTGGCCTTGAGTAGCCAAAACCTTGAGGATCGGTATTTGAACGGCAAGGGGTTGAGTAGTGTTGCCACGGCGAGCGCGAGCCATACGAGCGGCCATGTAGTCGGTGAGACGTGCGACGATCCAGTTCTGGAGAATGACAGCCAGAATGCACTACATAAAGCCGCAAACAAGAACGTAGGTATCTGTAGTCGAGTTCAGCCCAGTTCTTGATCCCCTGAGACTTCGACCTACCTCGAAATATTCCTGGTAGTCTATGTGACTTCGAACATCCAGTCCTATTCCGACAGCATGAGAGAGAGGCTTGAGACAGTATAATATACCCACCAAAAATGAATGTGTAGTTTATGCGAGCCCGCGCCCAGACATAGAGGTTGAGTCCAACGAGCAAGGACAACACAACAGGCAGAAAAAAGATGCCATACACCATCAGCAACGCATCCCAGCCATGAATATGCTCGCGCGTTTCCTCCAGGGTGCCTAGTAATTGATTATGAGCTCAGGAATATCTGCGTCGAGGGAGGTAGCGTACTGTGGTACAAACCGGCAATGAAAGCCGGTATGGCTGCGCCTATCCAGATCCCTGAAAAAAGAGTGCTCAACTGATGGTCCTTCGACCGAGCACCATCACGG
>JANIEX010000977.1:0-15618 GCA_027627405.1 Leucocoprinus birnbaumii
GGATGGGGATGGAGCAGGAGGCAAAGGCCCAGTACTAGGAGGGTTGCCAATACGTCCACCTGGGACTTTACAGTGGTTCTTGAACCAGGAAAAAATTCTCTAGCGAATATTTATCATATTGAGCTGCGTAATATATATATATATACATATATACAATGGATATGCTCACCAAAGCCTCACCGGCGTCGATGGGTCCGAATTCCTGGTGGTATTTAGGCATGACATGATTCTGTACCCACACTTTCATATCAAATTGGCCCGGGAGAGAGCGTAGTCGAATACATAAAGGCATAAAGGCCTTTAAGAACTTGCGGCGATTAGGACGAAGTGGTGGCATAAGTACTTGTATAGTCGGAAAGGGAGGAGTGGGGGACTAAGGAAATCCAGAGCAGTATTTGAACCATTTTCAGGGGCATGAGATCTGCGATGCAGACCAGAGGCAGTTCTACGATCATTGAGTTCACGCCCGAGGGCAATGCGTTGGCAGGGATGAGCCAATATCACCGTAGTCCGACGGCGAGTGGAAGAGCAGTCAACATT
Organism: Leucocoprinus birnbaumii; assembly: GCA_027627405.1. Classification (NCBI taxonomy): domain Eukaryota; kingdom Fungi; phylum Basidiomycota; class Agaricomycetes; order Agaricales; family Agaricaceae; genus Leucocoprinus; species Leucocoprinus birnbaumii. Next base: position 541 of record JANIEX010000977.1, read on the forward strand.
CAGCCAATGTAAAGTACTGACGGTTCGGCTCAAAACGCACAGGGCCGGTCAGAAGCTTGCAAGTAAGAAAAATGCAGATCGGGATTTCGCGCAGTGCGCAAGTTTTTAGACAGCGGTGGACTAAAAGGGGTTGCAATTTCCCTAAGGATGCCGAAATCCACTTCTGCATGCTGGGCTCCAAACCTTAATCTAGATTGAGCAAGAGAGGGCAAGCACATGCAAAGAATCAAACAAGTTTGATGCCCGAATCCCAGGTGTCAAATAAACATTCAAGACCTCCTGGTAGTAAATTTATTTACTACCAGCATTGACCATTATTCGGGAACCTTGCGGCTCGCGAAGAACACTCGTCGGCAACTGGCCGTTTGGTATTCAGGCTCGCGCCGTCTGCACGCCGGGCCGCTGCAGCAGATGACCTGATGTGTAGTACGCAGCGCCGTGGAAAATCCCTCGCTGGGCCACGCAGAAAGCCCGAGACTCTTTCAAAGAAGCAGATAAAAAAACTTATGAATAACAGGTTCCGTCTGTACTCGAAGCTCTCGGAGGCAGTCTTGTTGACAACAAACTGCAAAGAATGCCTGGATGCACCGCGTGGGCAGTAAGACACTTTGAGCGGTTGGTGGTTGAACTGAGGCATCGAGCTACTACACAAGGTGCAACAAATGTGGCAGAAAAAATGTACAAGTTCACATTGTCGTGTTCACACATCCGCAGAACCCCAGGATAAGACCCAAAAAGATCACCATGATGAATGAAAATTGCATCTGCAAACCATCAAACCTTAGAGTCGTCTAACTTCAAAAACGCCTCCCGATAGTGATGTCTTCAATCACAACCTGATCGACATCCTCGCAAGAATGTCACCCCTCTCCTTACTAATGTACCTGATGACTCTTGTATCAAATACGGGAGCTCTACGCCTCAGGTAAGAATACATGAACGTCATCCGCGGCCGCTAATGGTGAAAGAGAATTCAAGGTCTCTTCAGGGTCTCTTCAGGGGTTGTGTGGTGATATGTATAAGCCCGGGTGCGGGCTATAGAAGGTCTGTGGTTGAGTTTTGCGTTTGCTCCGTACTGAGCCTAATATATATCCGAAGCAGGGTGGGATAAACGGACGACGTTGGTGAGTTCGGTTGGTATATGCATCTGCAGTACCTGCGAAAGATCGTTGAACATCCCCACAGAGACCGGGGGAGGAGCAGCTTACTCTTCAGCTTTGAGATAATCATGCAGCCGATGTACATAGAGCGCTAGGACCTGATCATGTCATACCAAACAGCCCAAGTAAGTCCTTCTTATAAATCTACAGATACACCGCCAGCACGTAATGCAGAAGGGCGTTCGTCAGCAATGTACCGATCGATGATAACAGCCTATACATCCTCTCAGTTCCGAGACTCTCATTAGTACTTAAAAATGCCAAAAGCTTGCCATAAACCTCCTTCCTCGTGCCTAAAACGTACGCGCATAGACAACCACCACCGGACGAAGGGAAAATCGAAGGCCACTCACCATCCTCACCGCCTCTACGCTGTCGAAGTTGTACTCATGGAGCAGTCATCATAAAGGCAGCGAGTTCCGCCTGCAATTCGCCGGTACGGTCCGCAGATATTTGTGATTATGGTTTCACGGTACTTGACAATCGCCTGATGAAGGAGCTCGACGTCGTCTGAGAAGAAGATCTAAAATCGCAATAATCATACGAACCACATACATGGGTTTGGGAATGAACGTACCTCAAATGCGATTTCCGCATCCGCTTCAAATATCCATCGCGAGAATTGAAAGATAAAGGATGATCGAGGCAATCTAGACCTCAATTCTGTAGGTATTTCGATGATGGGCGACCCTTGTCTTCCATGTCGGCCCCCTCGCTCAGTCTACACACGAAACAGTCAGTCATATTGACGGCATAGGTACTAAAAACGTACACTCTGGCAAAAGCTGCACAGCCTGTGCTTGCATTTTTCACCCATCATACAAACCACTCAACTTCAGAAATCTGTACGCCCTAAACCAAAGAAAAGCCGTCGGCTTAAAAACCGTCGTATCCACAACCTGCGCAAACACTAGCTCCCTTTAGCGTCAAAGCACTCAGCTGTGTGTCTAGCACCGCAAACAAGTCAGGGACGAGAAATTCTTGTGAGCGTTTCAATCAGTCGTATTGATTTTGTGATGTGATGTTTACGGAGGCTGCTGCGTTTCGTTTTACTCAGCTATCAAGTAGGGATCTCCTGAGAGTTTGAAATGGCGATGTGTTTTGCCTCCATATGTGGGGTAAAGTAAGTGAGATGGCCAGGTCGAGCTCAAGAGTTTAAACGTACCTCGTACTGGACCTCGACGAGTGCTATGACCCGAAACAGCATCGTCATCTTTACTCTTGTAGCACGTTCCGTATGATATCCCCATGCCAGCTCCTTTCAACTGTTTGATCGCCCCGACAGTGGCACTAGACCCGGCAACGGTACCGGCGTAGGCAACAGCATCCAACACCTCAGTCACGAATTTCTCTTGCTTTGGATAGACACCTACAATCATTTGAGTTGCTTTTATTCGATGTTTCAAGCAGTCCTGTACTATCTGTTAAAAGATGAGACTCAGTATGACGGAGCAAGAGTCGACTGTGCCCTTAGTTGTGGTTGCAGAGAACGGGAACGGTATTATTTGCAGCTTACTTGTAGCTTGAGTTTTGCATAGTGAGGATGTAAAGATCCCTAACTGCGCAGATGGTGTCAGCCGAGGGATGGTCAAAGGAGCAACGCATAAGCCCTGGCACGGTTGCAGAAGCGATCGATGTCAAGATGGGACAGGGTGAATTTTTTCCATTGCTATAGAGAGTTTTGCAGCTGAATTCTGAGGGGGGAGATGCGAGTTTCTACTGGCGAATGTCGATATCGGTCGTTGAGATGCATGGGCTCGACGTCGGGCGATATAAACTGGTAGAAGCCATCGACAAGATGTAGCCGCCGTTTTGGGAGCTTGGTACTCGTGGAAACCTTGTGACCGTGGCAAACTATCGCCGCGGGTTGGTGCATGTTGTCCACGTCACTGCCTTCGCCTTCTGTCCGTCGAGCTTCGCGCTTGACACGGCCCAACCATCACATTCTGTCAGCTTGCGAGAGGCAGCGAGGCGGGACTTATGTTCCGCATAAGAACGCGTCATACCGTAGCTAACTAACTGTCATACCGTAAATGTTAAAAGCTTATACCATAATTTGATAATTTGATTTGGAACAGTAACTCAGCGCGAATTTGACGATGCAGCTCGTCGCTGGATCCTGAGGCCCCTGAGAGTGACACTAAGTGTTCGGAGGCGCTTGGAGTAATAACAAGAAGTTTTTGAGTCAAGACGTTCAGACTGAGGTAGGCAGAGAGAGATGGCGTGCCATTCATTATTCGGGAGTCCAAATCCACTAACATACTGATACCAGTCGCAGAACGAATGCATATGACGTCGCAGATAGTAGGATTGCGCAGAAACTAAGCAGGTGAGAAATCATTTTACAAATGAAGGTAAATCCTAGGGTAAAGTAAGAGGTGTAAAGTGAGGACTAAAGAAAGGGACGTATGGTCGCTGGAATCCATAACCTTTCTTATATTCACGAGCCAACAGGACGAAGTAAAATGTGTCTGAGAAGTAGTAGTGATATATAGCGATTTCAGTAGGAAGGAGAAGAGAAATAGAATATGAGGAGATAGATTGAATCAAATTGAGTCGACTGTAGTCAGTAGAATGACGTGGCCCAACTAATATCCAAGGGGATAAACTCAGATGAATGGGGCAAATTTTGAGAAGGTGGAGAAACAGGAAATACGGCAAGGAGACACAGAGCATCCGATCTCTACAATACCTAATCCATCAGGCTGAGGGTGCTGAAGTCCGGCATACAAGTGACGCCTTGGATCCTGAAGAATAAATGCGGGGCGCTACCGGGGTAGATAAACTTGTCCCATTCGATCGGAGCCCAGCTGCGGCTACCAGGATGATAGACCTCAATGCTGTTCCCGCGTTCGACCCCATGTTCACCAAGAACGATTTTGTAGTCGTTAAGGCAAAACGCGCCGCCAGAAGGCCGCGGCACCTCCATCGAGGCCGCCCAATCAAAGTTCTACAGTACAACCTGAATGAGAACGATAATCGAAGGTTTGTCTAGATGAATGAAGCTCACCTCCAACCATATGATAAACTGGATGTTGCTTGGAACGAGAGCTGGGGAGGGTGAGACGTCCACACGCCTGCGCCGCGGTTTCAACGATTCCCGGATGGACAAAAGGAGGTTGAACTCTTCGTTACTTTCCAGGAGGGAAGGAAGATGTAACTTGTTGGAGAGCCACTCCCGATTCTTGCATGCGGTGCACTGAAAAACAGTTTCAGAGAAGGAAGCATGTGCAATACGATTTGACCTAGAACATACGTAGGTGTACCACCGACCCATATTTTCGTGCGATCCTGGTGTACGTCCCATACATAACTTTGGCTTCGTCTTGCCGTGGCCGCAGTCGATACTTGGAAACGTCGCAGAGGGTACCAAACGATGCAGTAAGTCGGATATTGCATTTTCATTGACCTTTTTGAGTTCAGTAATTCCTCCGGGGGAGGTTGATGTAGGGGAAGAATAAGAGCGACCACGAGGAGTAGGCATAGTCCGTGAACGAGTCAAGCGCGCTGATGTAGGGGAAGCGTAAGGGGTGGCTGGGGCTGAAGAGGTTGCCTTGGTGCGCGGGGATTTTGCCATTACCAGGAAACGTTAGGAAAAAAGGCTGAGGTGCCTACATTTTCATTCCGTCCTTTTATACTGCGAGTCCCAAGCCCCCATCACACAGGCGACCGGTTTCCTTCAACAGGTGTCGAGTAAGGAAGCGTGCTAAAGTAGACTGGGCGTCAAAAAGTGGATTCCTGAAATAGATCCAACAAGGGAAAAGCCCGTATTCCACCCTTCTCCCCTCTGTTACTACGTTTGCGGATAGCCATCGTAGAAAGAACTCAGCAATAGCTGGAGCAAAAGCGAGTGGCGAATGCGGAGTTTGGTGCAAATCAAGTCGGCACTAAGTCGTTCTGAGGCGTCGTCCCCAGACGCTATCGACTTGGACGAAAAAAAAAGCAGGTGCGTTTGGGGCACCTACCCATCGCAGAGCAACAAACGCCATGGCCTCGTGGACATGGACCAAACTTAATGATCACAACCAATGCTTTCCGATCTAGATTGCGATTCAAGGGGAACGAGTTCGACAAGCTAGCTGGATCTACATAACTAATCTCATCTTGATAGACGTGACCAAATGGTGCTAGACAGTACCTAGTGCAAGCTCTGGAAGCTGCATAAGATCCAGCCTTATTGACTATCCAGGGGTGACAGAATAGAGACCGTGATCTCAGAAGAGGAATGGAAGATAAAGCAAAACGTGGCCAGTCGGTAGTATTGTTCGGGACAGAGTCGAGAATGCAGAACCACCAATCGGATGGAGCCAGGTAGAAGAAATTTGAACCTGGTGATGGAAGCGCAAAAACGATGAAGAGCTCAAATGAGAAAATTTACAGAGGCACGACCAACGTTACCGCGTACGGAAACTCCACAGATCTGACAACAGATGGCCGTCTTCCTAGTTATTGAAAATGGTGAAAGCAGTCTTTGAAGTACGCCGCACAGCGATTCGGGTAAGTTCAACGGAGAAATAGAGCTTGCATGTCTAAAGGCGCATTGAGCAGCGAAGAACATGGCTTGTGACGTGCCCAGAACCAGCCAGCTCAGGGTGCTGGGCGCCGTGTCTGCATTCCAGAGGCCAGATGCCCGGGTCGAGTGGATCAGAATATGCGTATTCATGTTCACAACTCTTTTCAAGTCATATGGCGACCGTTTGGGCTTGCATAGGGGAGCAACGCAACCGAACGGTTCTCTGGGTTAACAGCAAGGTGAGCTGAGTCGTCGAGGGAAACTACACATGGTGAGCCCGAAAGGTTAGAAGACGCACACCACGGAGATGCAACAATATCAGTCATTGGGGTGTTATGCAAAGATGAAAGTGCGTCAGAAAGTCATGATATTCAAAGGGTGTGAACAAGAGGTGGTCAGACCAGTCGGCTGCCAAACCTGCGCAGGTTTTCGGCGCTCTTGCACGTGATCCACCATTTTTCAGATCACTTCCCACACAACCGACCGCAGGCGTTTGCGCGCGCCTTGCCCATAGATCGCCATATACGTAGAACGCATTTACCGGTTCGACAAGAAGCGCGATGTCCGAACCAGGGAAACCGTTGTTGTGCCAACTTGGACGCCTAGGGCTTCCAACCCACGAGTTGCAATCGAGTTGTGCGTTGATTACCACGAATTTCTTGATGGAACACTAGTGAATCAACCAATTTCAAAGAACGCAAATTATTCGGCTGTGCTACCGACTACAATTCTTTATGAGATGCGCAGGTTTAGAACATTGAGTGAGCAACATCTTGAAGGAAAGATCCAAATTTGAGATCACAGGGAGGTAAGGTTCTGCTCAAAGTCTACAGTTGGATCGTTTTCCCCTCCATCACTCTCTGAGCTTGATGTAACCTCCACGAAAATGGTCCTCTGGGGTTGAATGACGGCAACTGTATGAATTAATGAGCATTTCTGAACCTTGAGAAGAATCAGAACTCGCACCTCGTGGTTCCATAGGCTGCTGAAAAGCCTTTGGCACGTTCCAGACCCAGGTTAACATGAATACGCACTGTCGTACCAGGAAAGCTGCAGCAGCAATCACGGATATGTAAAGTAAGCCAGATAGGGAGAATTGTGGGGACGGGGTCCCGCGTTGAATATCTCTAGGGTCTGTGGTAATCAGACTGTTAAGCTCGTAAATTCTATCACCAAGTCCGGAGCATTCTTCGTCCCGCAGCTCGCTCCGACGCACAATAAGGAAAGGGTTCTCTCCAAATGTTGCGTCCATCGACATGAAGGTTCCTATCTCGACGAACCGCTCCTTATAAATGTCGTAGACACTATAGGAGAGCCGAGGAAACTGTGCAACGGAGGGAAATGGATGCTGAAGAAATACGATGCGGTTATCGACGAGAGGAATCCAGAAGGTACGAGGGGATTCGTTACGCTGCAAGCTAATGAGCATTGTGGGCTGCAACGCTATAAAAACCCTAACTTACACCCTCGTAAATAATTACCCGGACACGCTGTGGCACGGAAGCCTTGGAAAGCAGAACTCCCATTGGTCTTTTGGTGAAGGTGAATGCTAAGTAGCTGTTTCGGCGAATCGTCAAAGTGAGGCCTTTATGAATTGTTCCACGTATTGGCTCTGCGCGGATGCAGGGTGGACCCAATTTGGGAATTCCTATATCTGAACATCATTTTGGTCCTAGTGGACAGCCCTAGATCCCAGGCGCCCACTGGGTAGGATCCGATGGCCCTGAGTGAGTGTATAATCAAATTTCGAAGATTACGAGACGGATGTCATATTCCCGGGAAGTTACGTTCTCCGATTGGGATCTCCGATCGTCGTTGTTTTCGGAGCCAAATCGCGATGGCACAAAGGACACAAAAATAAACGTTGGGGTCTTCATACGCAATCAGGTAATTATTTCTTCTGCAACCTGAGTTCAAACATTCTGCAACTAGTCAATTTTTCACAGGCATCGAGTAGGTTGAGCCGAGACTACCACATGTGGCTGCAGAGTAGACCGGGAAAAACCCCAAAAATTGTGAAGATACATCGACTTCAGAAAGTAGAGAGGACAGAAACGGAAAACCAAATAGAGAGAACGACATGTGTGAGCAGTTGAATGCCTACACTCGTAATCTGAGTTGAACCACTGAGGAGAAGTAACAGTTGTGTAAAGCAAAGAGGAAGAGAACAGAGAGTGTGTCAAAGCAGTAGAAAAACGGAGGGGGTAGTGGAAAGTGGCGAAAATAATTCTAGGTCAGCAGCGAATGAACAAGGACCTCGTGATGCCAGACCTCGCTTATAACCTTCCCTGTCACAAATCAACTACCTCATTCAGCAGAGTGGCTTTGGAATAGATCTTCAGAGCCTCAACTCTGTTGGCTGCGACCTCGACATAAGCATTTGGGTGATCGGGATCTCCAATTCCTTTGAGGGCAGCAGACCTGGGAACATCAGGTTAGCGGTGTTCTTGAAACGCAGAGCCGGATAACACACAGGCCGTTGTAGATACCAGGAGTGGTTCCTCGAATGACGACGTAAATCTGGTCAAAGACGTGACGAGGGCTTCGGGGTCCATTCTGTCGGGGTTCAACACGTTCAATAGCAGATGTACTGGAAGGAGTAGGCGCCAGGTATGTGGCTCCGGGGAACATAGGAGCGCAGGTCAGCGAAAGCTGTTTGCTCAGGGTAGCAAGGTCATCGGCGTCTTTGACGAAATCCTCTTCGGTGAGAGTTGGAAACGCGATGGGATCCGCTTTTTTGTCGCCTTTGTCGTCTTTCTTCAATGGTTTTAACCCGGTCTTACCGGCTGCCTTCGTCTCGCTGCACGAAATGTTAGAGCACTGGCAATAGTCGACAAGTTTCTAATTACCTGGTATTTGAACAACCCATGTCGTACTTTACCCGCTTGGCGATGGTGTAAGCCTTTGGAACGCGAACATCAGGGTCTAGCCAAAGGGAGTCCTTATCGGCCTTGAGCATCTTGGATATATCGGGAACTTGACTGCTCTACGTGAGCTAGTGAATATGGGCGGATTGCACTCATGCTTACCCAGACTCCAAAGGCCCGATTCCTCCTGTTCCATTGGCCTTGGAGAAATCGTATGCAAGGCGTGCGTCTCGAAAGGTTGGGAAAGACTCCACGCAAGCCCCAGCGAACTTCACGGTCTGTAAACTAGCCGCTGGCCTATATTCAGCGTCAAAAGGAGACAGATTATGATATGAAGATGCTCCTAGTGCTAACCAGGTCGCAAAAACTCCGGGTTTCCAGCCGCGATACACGACGTAGGTCTTCTTGGATTTCCTTGCCTTCTTTGATAGAGCGGGGCCACCATGAAGACTCCGCTCGAAGGCGGAAGTGAACGCACCCTTGCTTGTAACGCCATGCACCTTGCGACCGGCGGTGGGCGGAGGCAAGACCTCGTCGGAAGACAAGCTGTCCTCGCTGCGGCGGTTATCGTCATCGGCGCCGCTGTCGTCGTCATCTTCATCTTCATCTTCGCTGTATTCAGCAGCCTCTGCTTCAACTTCGTCTTCATCACACTTACGGTTAGGCAAGTCGTGTTCCTCGCTGGCGCTATCCGAATCAGTATGAGACAGGTCAGTTTCAATGCTCTCTGCCTCGCTCAATACGTCAACCGACGAATACGAGGGGGGATTAGCAACGACCTGGGAAGAACCACAGGTAGTTTCCGCGGGCTTGGCCTTGGACTAAGAAACGTCAATGAGTAGGAGAGCTTGGGAGATCAAAACATGTCACATACACGGGAAGTGGGGGGCATGAGAAAAACAAGTGGGAGGATATCGATGATTAATGCGTCTTCCTTGCTCGAGTGCTGCTGTCAGGTCTTTGTATCTGTTATGATATCCAGGTATGGAAAAGGGTTGACAAGAAGCCGCAAGTATCATTCAAGCTCTTTTTATTCAGCGAATCGTAAACAACTCGCCAGGATCGTTGTTACGTAGACGTGGCATGGCCGTAGGAAACGGGAAAAGCCACCATGAGAAGGCCGCCGTTCAAGTTCTAGTGCGGACCCTTGCGCCCATTCTTCCCGATACGAGTTGCTTTGGAGCTCGAAGCATCATTTTTCTCATCTCCGCCGTTCGGAGTTGTATAAGACTAAGAGGATGACTCCGTAATGTAGGTGAAGAAAAGAAGCCCGGCAAATATTCCGCAAACGAACAATCGGCAACCCGGCCAGTTGAGGAAGGACGGCCAAAACTTTACATGACTTATAAGGTAAAACATATTCATGAAGGAAATAGGCATATTTTGGAACGGCTATGTTGAATTTTAGATTGCTCTTCCCTGAGAACTTCTTTTTTAGATCTGGAAAACTGCTATAGAGAATCAACTATCATTCAGCCAGGCTCGCTTTTTTACAATTCGCACACAGGACTAGAACCATTCAAGTGCTAAATGATGCCAACGACCTCAATGATGCATACGGACTTGGAGGGGAAAAAGCAAACGAAGTCGCGGAATGTCGGAACCTATCAAGAACAGTGGCGCCTCAAGTTTCGAGGTCCATATTCCCGACTTTGATAGATACATATGATGGTATACATATGTATCTATTCTTCTGTTCATTTTCGCGTCGCACAAAGAAAAAAATAGATTGATGGAATTTAATATCTTCGGAGCAACAGCAGCTAAAACGCATCGGGGAAAGGAACCACGGCAGAAAATCAAATTCTTATCTTGCTGATACCGAGATCGCTTTAACTTCAGTTCGATCGGAACCGGGTCATGCTGTCGAGGATCGCTGATCTGATCGATCAGCACTCGCGGATCGGGAGGGGCCCTGTGGGAATATCTGTTATTGCTGATGTTAGCAGATGTGTCCCTGTGTGCCCAGCCCTGGAGTTTCTTTGGTGGCGGCTGCAAGTCAGATGCTTGCCTTGATATCCATCTACTATTTTCTATAAAACGACTTATGTCCGAGCCCTTTGTTGGCCGAAAACCCGGGAGATTCGCATTGGATAGCGCGCATTCGGAACTTGTTGAAACAAGGAGAACAAGAGCATTGGTGCCTAGTTGGTATTCAGCAGAAGCGAACGGCTACTAGATTTTTTGTGTATGCTATGGACGCCATAGCTACTTAGATGAGATGTCATAGAAAAGGCTGAGTAGAAGAAATAGACAGAAATTAGGTGGCAATGCGAGGCATTACAAAGATACTAGAAATAGAGAAGATTCGAAGGGCAATGGAAATCAAGAAAAGATGAAGATTGAGCGTAAGCAAAATTTTGGGAGCTTCCCAGGGGTGCGGAGATAAAACTCGGGGCAGGATAAGGAAAGGGAAGGTCGAGGTCGAAATGAAGAAGGCGAGTGCGATTCCTTAATAATTGTCAGTCGAGACGAATAGCTCGTCAGTGGAGACGTATATTCCCCTTGGTGGATATCACCAGTGGGACCGTGCGCGGATAAGGGAGAAGTTTACTTTCTCCGCCGCTGTTCTGATGGTTTCGTGCGATGGACGATGGTCGTGCTAAGATTCCGTCGATGTCTCAGTAATGCAAGAAGAGCAAGACAGGAATGTACAAACCTTTCTTGTTTGGGGGACGACGGATTTCCAACTTTATCTTGCCATTTTCTCAACCGAGTGGACCGTCTTGCTAAAGAGTTAGTAGAAGTAACACACAGCTCGCAGGGCGTACCTCAAGTTGGCACCGCCCGTTAGATCATCCGGCTTGTTTGTGACATTGGCTTGAGGCGTATGACTAGATAGAGAGCTAGGTGATCAGGTTAAAATTTGTGTTGTGTTAGACAACTCACCCGGAGTATGATCGCTTTCGCTTCCGATTGGGTCCAGGCATTTCATGATAGTCATTACCTTGGAGAGACACGCCAGACTCTGACGAATGAAAGGGAGCATCTAATCCGTCAGTCCTCCCAGGCCCGTTATTGCTAGCAGCAGTGTCATATGCGCCTTGAGAGCTGAGTAAATCCTGGGAACCCTCGCGCGAAAAGGGGGCTGAAACCGCCGGAGACAAAACCAATAGGGAAGTAGCAGAAGTGGAGGAGTCTTTCGGCATATCATGATAGCTATGCGAGGGACGTGTGGTACTTCCAGGATGATCTGATGCTGTTAGGTCTGCTGTTGCTATGAGGGAAGATGATGACGGACGTGATGGGCCCAACGCGGGCTGCTCTACAGCATCGTTTTGAGAAGGTGAGGGAGAAGGATTAGTAGATAACAGCTCTCCAGCTTGGTGTTCTGAGACCTCGACGGAGGAAGGCAACGTATCAGTGTCAGAAGATCGGTCGTTGATCTGAACACGAGCCTCCGGGATAAACGCGAGGATATTGGGTACGCCACCAATGGATCGAACTGTGGCTTTCAAGTCCGTCGCAGTCATTTTGTCGGGGTCAAAGGAGCTCAGTCCCTTAAATGGCTCGGAGTTGACCAGGAGCCTCTTACGGCCTACTTCGCTGTCTAGATCCGTCCATGGAAGGTCATGCTTCAAGCGAGGACGGTGCTCTGAACCGCTTTGCTCTGAGAAACACCAATCAGGATCGGAGGTAATAGTGAGCTTCGCGTGCAAACAGCTTACCCCAAACAAACGTAATGAATTGTCGAAGCAGTTTACGACTCTGCAAAAGACTCATCAATTCGACGTCGAGGACGGGAAATACTGCTCCACGGGTGCCGAGAAAAAGGTCGGGATTGATATCCACTGTTTGGGTGTGAACTTTGCAAGAACGTGAGCACGGATTCCGGATCATGGGGGGGAATGCTTACGAGGTAACAATTCGTTGGCCACCAACTCGAAAATAGACTTCATGTCCTTGTTGTACCTGGTATAGAGGGCGTCGAACCTTGCGTGATTATCGGGAACGGCAGGGTTTGATACCAAAGTTCTGTTGAGGTTGTAAAGTATCCGGTATGAGGGAACGCGGAAGGACTTACGCGTCAGCTTTGACTCTGCCGTCGTTTCCACGGACGGCGACGGCAAGCAGACAGAGCCCATTTCCAAATTGACCTGGTTCCCATCCAAGACAATCATCGAGCTGGTCGTACATGGTGGACAATATCTCGTCTTGCTGCCTGTTTGACGGGAGGGAAATTACAGAAAAAAGCGACTCTTCAATCAAAATACCACGCACGAGAGAACCTCCATTAGGGTCGGGGCGGACCTCTTCTTTCTGTTAGCTTGATCAGCCATCTCGCCAAAATAGTCTTTGTCCCCAGCCGTCGCAGTTTTGAGAACATGTTGCTTTGCGCGATGATATGACGTCATATTATTGATTCCTTTGCCGGCGTCGATAGTTCGGTGAGTGCGCATTTGCTTCTTGATCTGAGAGGATCTAACTTTCGCGAAGGTAGATTTCCAATTCCACCTTTTCCTGTAACGCGGGATGTATGGAGCATAGTTCTTCCGCGCCGTAGTGGGGGGAATAGAGAATTGCTGGCGACAATAATCCTCCATTGCCTATGAAAGATGCCATCAAATTAGTAGGAAAACGCGATTCAAGATAACGGTTTCATGCCTTCCTATGGGTAGCAGGGACGTCTCCAAACTTCTTTTCAATTTCTGGAAAGACATTGTCGCGCAGCCACTCTCTGAGAGTTCTTTCCTCCTCAGCTATGCGGATACAGTCCCGAATGAAAGCTGGCTTGAAGCTTGTGAGAAAAGTCTAGGAAAAATCGTTTTCAATCCTTCTTAGTGGGGAGGACAATTTGTAAGTACCTGCGTGGATCCAGGTAGGACAACTACCCCGTTGGCCTCGAAGCCATCTCGTTCGCAGCTTGGCATGTTGGTGATGTGGGTATTGCCTGGAGATAGCTATTTGGAGGGGAGTTAGATGACCTGATCTTTCAAGTGAAAGAGTGCCAATAGATGACTACGACGAGCGAGGATGGGGTATTTTATCTAGAGCCTCCTGTGCCGAGGAACGAAAATTCAGATCTTCGTTGCAAGCCATGTGTATCACTCTATCTGGGGAAGGAAGTCCGGATCTATTCGCATCCAGGAAGTACTTTGGAGCTAGTGCGTTTGCCCAAAAAATTTTCTTTGCCAAAGGATACCCAGATCATTGTAGCTAGCCCTTCGAGCTGTTTGTCCCTGAGTTCGCCGTAGAGTAAAACAACTCGAACATGAAAGTGAACAAGGGTTGCAATACATTTTCCTGGAGTGAACCAGCGACTCAAACTGATCGAGCCGGACTAACCGAGAGTCCTGATCCCGATCAAACTGAAATACTGCGCAGGTTTTGGGCCCTCACGTGACTCAAACCTTGGCTGTTAACTAATTCTATTAATCCCATCCCGTTGTCCAAGAATAGATCGTGAACTAAATATTGTGGGCGCTCAGCCAATTAGAGCGACCAGGGCAAAGTGTTCAAGTTGGTTACTGGACCCACCGGTCTGTAGTCAATGGCAAGCCAGCGTTGATTTGAGTCAATAATTATGGGATAAGCACCCGCCGATTGATGCATCGTATAGGCAGCGAATGCCACTACTATCAGCGCCCACTACTCCTCGGGTTCCTCACTGAAGGCATCGGTTCTCTTTCGTTCGGTAGTGAAGAAACTCAAAGAGGAAACGAATTAATGTGACGAAATTAAATACCGAACATAATGGAGGAACTATTGGTTACCAGAGGCAGGGAAAGCGCGAAGAGATCCGCCTGATTGCCAAATTCCGACAAGCGAAGGGAGGCAAAGGCTTCAACGGTAAACGAGAACGAGATCATCAAAAGGAAATAAAACTCACTGTTGCGATAGCGAAAGGCACTACCGGGATTGAAGATGTTTTCTCGTGTTTTCCAGGAACTCAAGACTTGAACTGCTGTGTATTGAGCGCTGGAGGTGTTTGGCACTAACCGCCCTTCAGAGAAGCGTTCAAAGCGACGCGAAAGAAAGAGATACGGTGAGAGAAATCAGCGAGAGAAAACCAATAATGGTACTTGGAACCAGACTTGATGACTATTGAGAGCAAACGTTTAATGTAAAGGTCGGGCGCTCGACAAGCGCCAACCTCTTGGCTTACACCCTCGCCCTACGAGCCTCGACTGCACCCTTCCCTTTCTCATCCCAATCATCATCTCGACATCTCGTCATCGCGATTACACCCTGCCGAAGTTATCACTGGCAGGCGGTCCGGTGATGGCGCATCAAAATCTCTAGCGACTGTGCTCTTCCTCGCGTCGTACCTTCCAAATGTCAAAATCTCTTCGCTCAAAGTCATATAAAGGTTGTTTCACATTCCATATCTTCCTGTTCCAATTTTCTCATACTCAGATCGCTTAATGGTAGTCAGTCTACGACCCAGCCACTTCGCCTTCCTTTCTCTACTCTAGCCGTTCCCCTTCTTTGTCTCTTTTCTTTGCGGACATTTGATCGATTTTTATCAACGTTCCTCTCGTCAYAGATATCGAGCAGCTGCTTCATGTAGATAATCACTTTATTCTTTCTCGATAAG
>JANIEX010000978.1:0-15602 GCA_027627405.1 Leucocoprinus birnbaumii
AGATACTACGGGCCGCCTGAAGTCAACTGCACTATGACCGAACTGGAATGTACTATATTATCCTTACTGGTACACGCACTCGAGCAACTAGACCAGCTGGTCAGATGCACGCTTCGGTTGAGTTACAGGACGNTCGGAGGGGAACCAGGGGAAACGGTGCTATCGAAAATGAAGAGAGCAATGGCTTAAGCTCCAGTGAAAATAGGCTCTTCCCTTAGTAGTATGAATTGAAGAGGTAATCAGTTCTTGGGAGGGCGGAAGGGGCGTCTAGTGTGCTTCTGAAATTATGGGACCGTGATCTATTGGTTAGGTGGTAGCAAAGGTCGTTTGAGAGTTAGTTTTGAAACGAATGGCGACTTAAACTTGCAGGTACTTCTATTTCATGCTAGTATTAGAAGCGGTTCAGATGATTAATTGGGTTTTCACACCGATAGCTTGCGGTGCGTATGAAGGAGCTCGCTGTTCACTGCGGACAGACTATAAGCACTTGTCTGAACCTAGATTTCCAGCTCTGACTCGTCTACGGTCTGACTCCTGAGCAGTGAGTACTGACGCGGATGCTTAGTCACTTTGCGATTTGCTGTGCCTTCGCTTTTGTATATGTCTTCGGCGCTTTCCGGCTCAGCAGCTTAACGCAGTAGGAGTTTGCTGATTACAGCTCTTCTCCTTCAGATCTGCAGATCCAACTGCTGGCTCTTTGTCGTTACATACTTCCTGGTTCCTGGCCCAGCCATAGCTCACTCATTAATTCTCTTCCACAAGGGCACTATTCTAGGTCTTATCACACAGGGGTCTCATGGGTGACGACAAGCTTCGCGAGATGTAAGACCCTCGAAATGCCCATTGCCCAAGGCCCTAGCAACAGCCTTCAAAGTGACAAACGGGCCAACAGGCTAAAATTGAAGCGCTTGTTCCTAGATTCAGGCTCGAAACAGCACTTGGTGCGCTCATAAGATGGTGGGTGGTAATAGACGCTCGTTGCTAAGGCCTAAACTTTGTGACAATTCAAATTTTCGGGAGGGCTACAGCCCCATGGCAAACTGGAGTCTTCGTAAGACACGATACCTCAGCGGAGCAATGCATGTGGGAAGAAACGTAAGCACCTTCTCAGAATTGGAATCACTGAAATCACTCAATGATAGAGTCAAAAGCCACCAGCCCTGGCTGTCAATCACACCAAAATTTAGCTGTAGATTCTATCTACGTGCAGTACTGAAAGTAAGAGGGTCACCTGACCCTCGAAGTATCATCGGCGGTGCTATATCTGTTATATCTATTGGCTTGCGCTCCGTTATAAACCGCTTTTCTCCTGATCGGCACCATATCCCCCCCTTCTTGGTTACGGTCCAGTCAGTCCGAGCACTTGTCGTGCACGTCAACTCGTACATGGCTGAGAGGGAATCCATTCCTTCAGGACCCAATGAACCCACTGACTGTGACATATTTGTAACTTTAAATCACCTGGTTTCCCAGATTGACACCGAAAGCAGAGTCGATGAGGTAGTGGACAACGCTCGTGGTCTCACCCCCGAGGACACCCAGTTACTTGTCAATTGCCTGAGCACGGTGTGTGGAGGGCCTATCACTATTATCTGTTCAAGCTGACCTCCGAAGGCTATCGATAGGGGCGCTGCTCCCCCAAAGACTCGTCCGTATGTCTGGCGCTCACTCATCAAGATTGCATCATCAGCTCGAATATTCGCCCAAGATCACACCCTCAATCCCGAGTGCCTGGTCTCTGAGAAAGACTCGGCCGACCCTGGCATCTACAGTATATCGGACGACGCTTCCTCGGGTGTCAAGATCACGTTGAAACAGGCTTCATTCGAAACCGACGAGGCGAGGCCGATTTCATCTCTCAGCCTTTTTTGTGCTACACTAACGTTTTGCATAGCTGTACTGCGAAACATTCATGAATTGGGTTCATCTCTCACATCCGAACATTTTGTCTTTATACGCGGTCTTTTTGGGCGGTTCAAACCAACCTACTGTTGTTTTCCCGAGCATGATTAACCAGGACCTCCGTGATTTCTTGAAGACAAATCGTAAGACTTCTCGTATGGCTCTGGTATGCGCGTCCTTTTTGATCGTACACAGCGCTTAATCAATCGTCTAGATATATGACGTTGTCAGCGGCTTATCGCACCTGCATCAATTTGACATCGTTCATGGCAGTCTTAATCCGGTTGGCACACACCTGTCTCCCTTTTTCTGCCGTCTGATTGACTGCCTTCAAGAATAGTGTGCTAGTGTCATGTGATGAAAAGGCGATTATTGCAGACCTTTATCCCTCCAGTCAACAAGCGATACGTTATTCAGCGCCCGAGCTCATGGCTGATGAGGGAGCCCTGTCAAAGGCAGCAGATATATGGGCGCTCGCTTGTCTCATTTATGAGGTACATTTTCTGGCTTCTTTATAACAACTGGCTTATCTGAATTCTTGAGGTACTCTCCGGCAAAATCCCATATTCTCATATTGCTATGGAGTTCCGAGTTGTAGCGGCGGTTGTGACAGGTAGCAAACCAAATCGTCCAGGGAAAGGAGATACCTCCGACAGCGATATCGGTGATGCAATATGGCAGGTCATGCTGATGTGTTGGGAGCTAAAACCGGAGGATCGTGCAAGATGTTTGACTATTAAACAGATTCTTCGTGGTATCATGGTCACTGAGGATATATGTCCTTCACCCACTCCGATTGTTCCATCTGGTGCCTTGATAGGATTCCGCTTTGACCACGAGGAGATGAAGAGCCACCTGACACACGTCCTTGGTTCTGAGCATTTGCCTTCGCTTCGAGTTCCTGAACATCTTCGAAAACTGGTGTCCACCTTCGTTCCTGATACAGCCAGGCTCAAGTCAGCTGCTTCTGCGGCGAAGAGATTGGACCCCAGCGACCTTCAAATATACGTTGATTTCTTGGACCTGGTAAGTTGGATTCTCGTCATCGGTATAATCATGCCCAATCAATCACTCATGTCCTAAGGTACTCGACGATGTTACTGATTCTATCAATGATCCCATTACCATAATGCTTTCTAGCATCATGGTGTCTACTCACGTTATTCCTCATCGTTATAAGATTGATGCCATGCAATATGACTCTACGCCGATCTTCAAGGGCATCAATGTAGTTGCATTTAAGGCCCATGGACTGAATGTGCGCGTCAACCACGTGGTCGACTCCTGGGCCGTGAAAGTAAGTAAAGCTTCCATTCGCAAGCTGCAATTAATTCATATCGGCCATTGTAGGCAATACTTCAATCATTATCAGATTGGGTTCGCCTGTCCCATCCAAACCTCATTCCTTATTACGGAGTATTTCACGAGGGCGCCACCCAATCTCCTCGACTTTGTGTAGTGACGCCATTGTATTCTAAAGGCTGTTTGGAGGATTACGCTTTTGCGCTCCCACAAAAATCTCGCGTGTCGCTGGTATGCTATCTCTTCTTTTGTCATGAAGGTTCTCTAAGCTCGGGTATCAGCTCTCAGATATCATTGCCGGAATGATTTGCCTATGGAATAACAACATCTTTTGCCCTTATGGCAACAAAGTAAGTCCTTTGTATAACTCCGTATAACACGGCTGATTTTCTACAGACCGCTATCATGATATCTGATGAGGGGCGCGCTGTCATTGCTTTCTTTCGCTCAGAGTATCTTTATGCTACAAAACCTGACTCCTCGGTTCACCAAGCTCGGTTCAAGCCCCCTGGACTCAGAAACATCTCGAACAGTGTTTGGGTTTTTGGCTGCCTCTGCTACTTGGTATAGTTTTTATTGAAAACTACCAAGTCCGCGCTGATAGACAAACTTCTCAAGATCCTCTCGCGAAGGGAACCATATTATCAGTATACAGAGGTATCAGAGATCTTATCAGCCGTTTCCCGAGGCGAACTTCCAATACGACCGGATCACAGCGACGACGCGGTGGACGAGATTGACGATCGAGCATGGGGCCTCATTACGAAATGCTGCAAACTCGAGCGCGGTGATCGTCCAACAGCTGCCGAAGTTCAAAACTTGATTGCTGGCTGGGAAGTAGATGACATCCAATCCGAAGGTGTAAACTCGCTTGGAGGTGAATTTCTTGCGACGAGATCGGCACCAGACATGGATTTTCACCATGTTGAGGCACTGATCGATACAATTCAGGTGAGTACGATAGTCCTAAAATGGCAGACTTTTGATCATACACACCTCCTTCAGGTAGAGCTCTTGCGAGAACCACTCTCCGAGCTACTCCGTAGTCACATCAAAGACATCGCTGCTGTAGTTACTACAGAATTCAAGCGCGAGGATATCTCGACTCTAGTGAATTTTTTAGATCTGGTACGGTTCATGGCCTTTTATTCATCAATCATGGGCTCACATCACTGTGAATCCTTACGATAGGCCCTTAGGAACCATCTGTCAATAACCGAGGAACAAAATCGTGTTCTTGCACTGCTTGCGCGAATTACATCGTCTACACATATCTTCCCTCAACGCTACGAGATCAAGGGTATAAAATACGATTCGAAACCGATTGCAGGCGGAGGATATGGATCAGTGCACCGGGCAACCGATATCAATGCGTGTGTCAAAGTAATGACGCAGGTGGATTCAAAAGCTTTGACGGTATGCGCTCTTGCCCTTGAGCTACATTCTCTGTCTTGATGTTGCGCTCACAGCCGTGGATCAAGGAGTTAATTCTTTGGGCACATTTGTCACATCATAACGTTCTTCCTTTTTGTGGCGTATTGCTTGAAAATGTCAACGGAACTCAGCGAATATGCCTTGTTTCTCCGTTCATGAAAAACGGAAATCTGCACGTGTATGCACCGCGCCTTCCGCAGAGAAACCGGCTACCTCTTGTCTGTCTTCCTCTACCATCCGAGAAATTTCATTCAACGATATTCATATAGATTCTCGATATTGCCAATGGCTTACACTATCTACACAGCAAGGGGATTATTCATAGTGATCTGAAAGGGGTACGTACCGGATGGCTCTACTCACTTGTGGAGTCTGACTCTCTGAAAGGAAAACATCCTCATATCGAACGAAGAGCGAGCTTTACTTACCGACTTCGGGTCAACACAAATAACCACCTCCACAAAAAATATGACAGCGTCCCTTATTCCAACAACACTTCGATTTGCAGCCCCCGAAGTCATGTTGAATACCGGTCCACCAACTAAGGAAGGTGATATCTGGTCCTATGGTTGTGTGGTCTACCAGGTATGACTAGCTTTTCACTCCGTCCGATCCATGATATCGAAGTTATTCTAGACACTTTCCCGACTACCTCCATATTATCAGTATTCCCGGGATATCCAGATATCCGCAGCCCTCGGTCGCAAAGAACCTCTAAAAAGACCTGCCACAGTGTCACATATCAAAGGTGGTGATGATACCTCTGACGATTCAGATTGCGACGACGAAGACTTCGATGAAATCGACCATCAAGGCTGGAAGTTGATCACGAAGTGCTGTTCACCTGAGCCTCAAGATCGTCCGAAGACTTCTTTAATCCTAGAGCTAATTGTCGATATGAAGGTGTGGGATGAACGCCCAGCAGCTAATTTTGTTCTTGGTGCAGAGATATCTAAGCTACGGGAGGATACTGAGATCGATTTGAATCGCGTTGGGAAGCTTCTAGGCGAACTTCAGGTGCGTGGTTACTCTTTCCCTCCCTCTAGAGTGCCTACTTACTCTGAGTAGACGAAATTTTCTCCTTCTGAGGGTGTAAGAGACACTTCTTTCATTGATGTATTTTATGAGCTGTTGGAATAGCTACATGTAAGATAAGAGTTGGTTGCCCGTCGTTGCATACAGTAGTAATGCTGCTCAATTTTACGATGTGGGTTTTTGAAAATCGAGGAAGTAAGGTTCTCGTCTGCGTAATGAAATGTGAAAGAGGTAACTGCCGTGAAATGAGCTCCGCATACTACCCACCTGAAATAATTGAGGAGGGTCGTTGCCCATTGCGGCATCAAAGGTGTTCCACGATGGCTTCATTGTATAGCACATCTAAGCATGTGTAGCACGCTCGAAATCGAATCGAAATAATTGGATGTTTCATACTATCTCCATTGGTGGACGTTACCCACGACCAGCTGGTCGGACACGGGAAGACCAATAACTCCAGATCTTCCTCAAAAACTCTTCAGCACGAAATAGAAGAGGCGGTTGGTTCACGCGACAGCAGGACGTCCATTGTTCTTCCATATTAATTACGGCGCGTGGGCGGGTATCGAGGGTCGTGCTTATTCCATCATAGTCAATCAAACAGATAAACAAATTTGATGCAGTGATTTAGGCTCCTTAGTACAGGGCATAGGAGGAGATCACTACTAATTTGCCAAGCGATCTGGAACCGGTATCGTCTAGGGCTGGGAGAAGGTTTACTAGGGGAAATATGAGGAGATGTAAGTGCGCGAGTGACGACTAAAATCGTAGACGATGGTTTTAATAAGATTTATATGGATAGAGGACTCGACATAGTATAAAATACATATCTCGAAGAGGATATCAGAAGTCCTTAATCTGCTTCCCAGAATAAACCAGAACCTGCCACTGCAAATTCAAATCAATACTCTCCTTTCCCGCAATACAGCAAACCCAGTTCATTTTCCCATTTGCTCCCAACATGCTCAGGTCATGAGGAGGTTCATCAACCATATCCCATCTCGCGAAGACGCTACACAATTTTGGGATGTCCTCTGTCACAGGGATCCCAGTCCTTGCCTGGATCAAGTCTTTGAATCCGGCCGCTACAACTTCTGGGTATCTGAGCGGAGGGTTCACGAGCTTGATGAAGATATCGATATCCTCAGTTGTGGGAATACTGTCGATGACTGTCAAAGAGGAAATGGGACTGTCTCTCTTATTAGTGACAGTAATTCTTTGAGAGCATGAGTATGCTACGACGGGTTTGTATGTGAATGGGCTGTGCGACTCAAGAGGCGTGGTGTCTTTAGTGCGGGGATGATATGCAACTTGAATGTTGGGATCAATGCTATACGAATCATCATTGGTCAAATTACGAACAGTAAACGATAGTGAGATAGGACTTGCCCCAAAGAAAGGTCAAATGTTTCCCCAGGATTGATAGATGAGATGTAGATGCTTGACGCGAAGCTGCCATCGAGATAGACGCTCGAGTTACCGGAGCGTAGAGGATAATTGGAGGTGTTCGTCACCTTAGCCTGTTGTTGTTGATCAATAATCACAGGAGACGGGGTCATGTTGTATCGGTCACCTTGAGGTAAACGTTACTTGATGCACGAGGAGTACAGAGTCGCGAAAACTGCGATGTCAAAGGATAACGGCCTATGATCACAGATTGTCCCCTGGTTTGATTACAGAAAGTTGTTTTCTCGGCAAGTGCAACCTCGGCATTTGTCAAGACTTTGGGAGCAGCCCATCCTGATAGCGCGTTTGGGTCCGTGTTTGGGGCATTCTGAAATGCCAGCTTCCAGGGCTGCAGCTTTGCGGCTACCAGAGGCGCGACCGATCCTAGCTTGAGATCAACGTCTGTCCAAGACTGCAAAAAAACAACTGTCGATAATACGGTATCAATGTCAGATAGAAGTAACTTACCTCTCCAGTGCTGTTCGTAACAATCGCCTTGTAGATGACCGTGATTTTTTTTATCATCATTTGAGCTTGCCAGCAAGTCATAACCAGCGTACCAAGACGCACCACTGACGCCTGTTAAAAGTGTCAGTCAGATTGATGAACGAAGTGATATGATATCTAGCAGACCGTAGGTTATATTAATATCGACAGATCTCGGAGTTTCTGACGTCAATGAGAACGATACACTGGCACGACTATATTTCGGGCCATCAGAAGCATCCGAGGGTGCATCGGAATTTTCTTCCTCGTCAATCTTATCCTCTATCTCTCGGATTTCCTTCTCGAGTTTCTCCACTTTGCTGTCCCACTTCGCCCCCGCTTCTTCGTATGAATCCATGAAACGACCCACATCCAAAGGGCTCATCCTACCCTCTTTGTCGAGGGCAGTTTGAGCGTAATTATCAAGTGCCGTTATCATTCGTTTGCACCGGGCGAGCGCTTTCTGTAAGAGAGATTTTTTCTCGTAGAGAGTATCTATCCTATCATAGTTGGTCTCGGAATCGGCTTTGGCCCAGGTGGTCTTGACGTCTCCAAGGATAACGCTTTCGCCGACCTTGATCCTAAAAGTGACGGAGTTCATGTGAAGGTTCAATAATTGCGTCACAGAGATGCTCACCTCAGCCTAGTTTCATCGTAAGAAGAAGGGAAGCCTGTTACGACCTTCACTCGAGTCAAGCCAGAGTCGAGTTGACAATGAAACGTTCTGGTAACGTCAGCCTGGTAGGGATAGAGGGTAACTGTTGTGATTTTGCCATCCTGGGCAGCATTGAGCTCCACTGAGCGAGATATGGGATCGTTTGTGATCATCGTAGAGTTGAGAGTCGTTGGGTGGATATCTTAACCATGGAACTCCAGCTTATATGCCATCTCATAAGGTTATTTTGGTGCCCGCTAGTAGAACTGTAGCTGGATAATTTTGGTTAGCCAAGTGTGAGATTCTCCGAGTCTGAGAATGCCGCCTGAGAGATTTTTGTCAGTCAGCTGAAGTTAAGAAACACATAGACGCACCTCAGGTTTTAAGGGAAAGGACTCTCAGCGCCGACGACTGCACAGCGAAAATCCGCATACAGCTTGTAGCTGTAACGTTGGGTTTAAATATTTCTCGAGATTGTTTCAGGCCGCCTATGAGGGTTACCCACTTATACATGTGGGTTCTACGATAAGATGTTTTACGAGCACCGATGATTGTCATTGACAGGATTTGAGTTGAGACGAATTTGGTTCTCCAGTAAACAGGCGCTCGCCGATTCGTGGGAATGATGGCATATCGCCGACTTGACCGATATTAGGGTCAGGCCTGGCGCTCCTAGCAGCTGAGGCGCTGAGCAGCTTTCATGGTTTCAAGTGGGTGATGAGCCGCCCGGCTCAGCTGCTGTGTAAGAGTAGACGGAAAACCCATTGTGTGACGACGCTTACTCTTCCTGGAACCATTCATGTTGACCTTGGGGAGTGGTAGATTTCCATCTTGATCATTCAAATGTCTAATTCATGACCGTTTGTCAACTGACAGGTATTTGTGCGTTTTCGTCGAGTTCATTTAGCCATTTCAGGACTGGGGAGCACCTCTATTGATACTATCCTTCAGAATCGATCGTAAGAAACTTTCATCTCTATTGTTGTCAGCCACGGGCAGGACTCATCGTTCCCAGGTCCCAGGACACTTTGCTATTGGCACAAATAAATGAAACCAACGTATATTGTAGAGGCTTAATGACAAGTTCCAGGTGCAGAGACATGGACCCTACCGGGATCTGCACACACGCACCCGCATTCTGCGGAGGCACACTGCATTTACCATTTCTAACGGTTTTATTCTGAGCCTGTTACACATAATCCTTGCGTTGTGGCATGGCCGAAAACGCTCGGCAAACTGAATGACGTCTTGCCGTTGATATCGACGACCTTTCGAGACCGGTGAACTACGACTCGCGAGGCAAGCTCAGGTGCGGGGCATCAAAATTCCCCATGGCAGGGCTCACACTGTCTTCCTTGACCTTCTTTGACTAGTCTCAAAAATGGCTTACCGCTTCGCTTCATACAGACGACTGCCTCAGGCTTTGGCCATGGTCATCTTCCGCGCCGTTCTGATCATGACATTGGCTTGATGACGCGGTTCAATCGAACGCCGCGTCAGCCATCGTTTTCATTCCTTCCGCCACCACCCGTGAAGAACATTAGACGCCTCATGATGTAAGTGCGAGTCGAGGCACGGATAGTCATCGTGAAAACCACACACGGCACTCTTCCCCCGCCTCGAAAGTCCATACACTCCAACCAAGGGCCGAATCCGCAAAGTGACATTATCACGAGATCAGAAAAAAGCCAAGCCCAAATCGCAGATAACCCGTGAACCGGATCTGCTAAAAATACACACGCTTTTTCCGCGCGGAGCGAGCACACTCGAGTGTACCTGTTCGCCAATTTGCCACTTTGACAATCACTCCCAGCGCATGGCTGCGTTACTAAATAAGGTAGATTGAGTGTTTACCGGTGCAACTCCACCGTGCTCATTGATTGCCTAACACAGTCAAAGCAGTACTCAGTGTCGACCCACCGACCTCCCAATTAACCAGGATTTGGCCATCACCAGGAAGCGTGCGGTTTACTAGCACTGGCTGCAACCCTTGCCAGATTAGAACACCATATCGTTTGATGTCGCGTAGACAGTAGTTGATAGCTATTTCTCCCGTGTGAGGTCCTAACAGACTGAGTACTAGTATACAGTCAATGATGGACCTGTATTCCCTAGCTCAAAGTCGACTACTTCCTATTCGGGAACATCAGTTAACGCCCACAGAGGTTCCCCTCGAGAGGGAAAACGAGTGTACAGTAGGACCCAGATGAGGAAGTCCCCCCTGAATCGGTTGGCATCGACCGACTGATTAAGGAGCGCTCAAGGGAGTCGGTTAACTTCCACCGACAATCCAAATACGGCTACCTATAGCGTTGGTGCTGTCGGATATCATATACCGACTCTTTTGGGAGGTATAGAGCATGTCGGAGATCGTCCTCACGAGAAACCCAAATACGGCAGTTGCTTGAAGTCGGTTGTCATGAACCGGTCAGCAAGGCTTTCTTATCAGAACCGGTTACGATCAACCGAATGCCTGGATTGGGCAGCGTACCGTAGGCCGAGAATCCTGTGAGGTCGGTTTGCATGAACTGACCGTGCGAGGCCCTCCTAGAGCAGACGGTTTAGCTCAACTGGATCCCTGACATGGGATGCATACCCAAATCAAGGAATAGCCTGAGTCGATTTGCATCAACTGACGGTGTGAGTCCCACTATGAGAGTCGGTTGAGACCGGCCAATCTCCTCGAATGGTACACATACCCGGATCAGGTGGCAAGCCTTTGGGTACTGACTGACGACACATGCGGCGTGCCCAGAGCAGTCGTTTGTGACCCAACGGCCTACGTCAAGAAGAAATGATATTTAGACCAGTGATTTTGACTCGCTAGTTATCGTCAACCGACAACGTGAACCTCACCCAAGGGATCCGTTGTAATCAACAGAATTGCTGGATTGGGTTAACCGACGGCGGGAGAAGCACCTACGCCAGTTGGTTAGCATCCACTGAATCCCTGAAATGGGATGCATAACCAAATGAAGAAACATCGTACATCAATAGACATCACCCGACGCTACGAGCCTTTCCTAAAGGAGGCGGTTGTGATCCACCGACTTCCGGGATTGGGGTGAGCTGCCAAATTAAGAAACATCAGATGGTCGGTTGTCCTCAACTGAACGTGCCAGGACTTCCCGGCAGAGTCGGTTGCAACAGGCCGACTGCCTGAATTGGAATGGCTCACCAAATCCAGAGGTTTTCGGACGTCAGTTGAGGACAACTGACGGTGCGAGGCCCACCTAAGGGAGTCGGATGAGATCAACTGAATCCCTGGAATGGGATGCACACCCTGAATCAACTGGCGGAGGAAGGAGATGGTAATAATCACCTGGTTACTAGTAATAGGCTGCGTACCTAAACCACAAAACACAATGAGGTCTGTTGTCCTTAATTGAATGGGCGTGCCCAACCTAGCAGAGTGGGTCCAACAGGACGACTACTTTAACTGGGACGACTCTCCGAATAAAGAGGTGTTCGGACGTCCGTAGTGATTGACTAATGGCGTGAGGCCGCCTAGGGATGTCGGCTGCGACCAACTGAGTACTTAAAATGGGATGCATAGCCAAATGAAGAAACATCGTGCGTCAATTGACATCACCCGACGCTGCGAGCCTTTCCTAGAGGAGGCGGTTGTACTCAACCGATTTCCAGAAATGGGCCGCGTCACCCAATCAGGAAATGTCGGGAGGCCGGTTGTCCTCGACCGAACGCATGAGGCTTACCTGGCAGAGCCGGTTTTGACAAACCGGCAGTCCAAATTGGGATGCCTTCCTAATGAGGAGGTTTTCGGACGTCAGTTGAGGACAACTGACGGTGTGAGGCCCACCTAAGGGAGTCGGATGAGATCAGCCGAATCCCTGAAATGGGATGCACTCCCTAATTCAGGAATCCTGTGAGATCAGCTTGTGTCAACCGACGGCATGAGGCATACCTAGAGCAGACGGTTGTGACCAACCGACTTCCACAAACAGGCTGCCTAAATCATAAAACACAATGAGCTCCATTGTTCTCCGAGTCAATTGAATGAGCGGGGACAACCTGGCAGAGTGGGTCCAATAGGAGGACTGCTGAAACTGGGGTGACTCTCCAAATGAAGAGGTATTTGGACGTCAGTAGGGGTTGGTTAAAGGTGGAGGTCAGCAGCCGGCTGCAACCAAAGGAGTACCCAAGATGGTCAGAAACTACCTAGAAGAGACGGTTGTGACCAACCGCTTTCCAGAACTGGGTTGATTGTCCTCAACTGGGCACGGGAGGCTTCTGAGCAGAGCCGGTTCCAACGAACTGACTGGCTGGATTGGGATGGCTCACCAAATCTAGAGGGTTTCGGACGTCAGTTGTGATCGACTGACGGTGCGGGGCCCACCTACAGAAGTCGGTTGAAATCAATTGAGTTCCTGGAATAGGATGCATACCCCAATTCAGGAAGCCCATGAGGTGGGTTGTGGTCAACCGATGGCGAGCGGAATACCTAAAGGAGGCGGTTGTGAACAACCGATTTCCCAAATTGGCTGCGTACCTGAATCACAATACATAATGAGGTCGGTTTTCCTCAACTGAAGGTGCGAGGTCTACCTGGCGGAGTCGGTTCCAACACCCCGACTGCCTGGATTGCGATCACTCGCCAAATCCAGAGGTTTTGGGACATCAGTTGTGATCAACCGACAACCCGAGACCTGACAAAGGGAGCCGGTTGTACTCAACTGATTTCCATAATCTGCCAATGGGTATTTCCAAGAGCCATCTGAGCCATTTTGTAGCCTTTGGCTCTTTAACTTCTTATCACCGTTAACCCGAGGCGGGGACTGAAGATAGCCGGCTAAATCCCCCCAACGACTATAGTCGTTGGATAGGATAGGATTAATCCGGATTAATCCGGATTAATCCTAATTAATCCTGTTGCAAGAGGAGGCATAATGTCTGCACCCAAAACAACTGGGTTTTATGACATATAGCCTGGGCTATATCCAGGATTAATCCTGGGCTATATCCTGGGCTTTGTCCTAGCCAGGATTAATCCTGGGCTATATCCTAGGCTTTGTCCTAGCCAGGATTAATCCTAGCTATTTCAAGGATTAATCCTAGGATATATCCCTGATAAGCCCGGGCTACTTCCAGGAACAATCCTAGGCTATTCCAGGATGAATCCTGGGCTATATCCGGGATAAATCCTCGGCTATGTCCCAGTTAAAGCCTAAGCTATCTACAGGATAACGCCCAGGATTTTGACTAGGCTATGGCTCACATGATTAATCACAAACATAAGGTTAAACGTTAGATGGACCCAGGCACGCGAGGGGCGCATCCTGAGCTACAGAGTATCCCGTATTTTATGCGTAATGAAAATGATTTGAAATGCGGGCTTGATACTTAGACTTTGAGATCGCGATTGCAAGGTGGGCATAAAGGAAAAGACAGCGAGCTACTCCGTGCCCCGTGCGTCCCTAGACCAACTGCAATCTGCATGAGAGTCAAAATGGCAATCGACACACCTCCCATTCTGCACTGTCACTTCCTGCTGTACGATTGGCCAAGGCTCGACGACCTGCTTCAAAGGAAACTCGAAGCAGGCTTAGGAATATGTAAAAACCTCGTGAAACAGCCGATGTTTGCAATGAAGTCCGAATGACGCGACCTTCGGAGGTCAGAGGAACAGCGAAGAAGCATGGATCGAGTATGAAGGACGCGACTTGGGGAAGTGAAAGAGCAGAAGTCCGAGACGCGTCTTAGACGCTGAGTATCGAATTCGCGTCCGGGGCCGAAACGCGTCGCGCATCCAAGAATAGCTCGCCGGTGTTTTTTTTAGCAGGCACCAAACTGATCTTGTTTACTGAATGTTACTGGCCTACCCAGACACATACGATTTTAGACAACACAGAATGAATTCGGACTTAGGAATTGGCTAGCGGCTGAATGTCATCTTTGGAGAAAACCGCCAGCAGAGCCTTTTGTTGATCTTGATCAGAAAGCCCATGTCCCACTAGACGACCCTTGCTTCCGATGCCGATCCCACTAAAGCCTGCAGGACAAGCCCCAGAAGTCAGCTAGGACTCGCATGTCTCCAAACTTAATTATCGGAGCTGGGCCAATAAGGAATAACCATTCCTGATGGATTCCAAATACGCCTTTGAGTGACAGTTTCGCCTTGGTAAGGTACAGTAACAGGACCGAAGGAATGGAGGTTACTAAATTTACAGAAGTCAGGGATATACATCGATTCTCCCGGACGTCCATGCTAATGAGTCGCAATTTTTTTTCTCAGGGCAAGGATGCATTTATATCGGAATTCTGGCGATTTAGCTTGTGCAATGTACTGATACGGCATCGGGCTGATGTTATGCCATGGCAGGGCAGCAGAGAATGAGCAACGATACTAAGACATGACACGATTGATCTCCATTTTGCGGAAGGACCCAAGGAAACCTGGAGCAAAAAAAAACAAGTAGCCGTGCCGAGTGATATTGGATATGCTTGGCGATCGGCAACGCGGAGCCTGCACCTGTTTTCGGATCCCAGACTAATCCACAGATTCATCCAAAGAAGTGGTCAGCTTGAATTATGGTATCCTCAACGCCTCCAGCATCGGCGGTGAGCTTGGATCTCTTCCCGTTGTGTACGTATTGAATAATGGCAACCTCCAAGGGCAACGTCTTGACATCTCAATTTTTTTGACTAAGAAAATTTCTGGTCCGAGATAGAGTTCGGAATTAAAGTAAAGAGGCTACAAGCGGACCGTGCGAGCCAGGCGTTTGAAATAATCAAAATAAAGAGATTACAGGTGACCTGTGCGAGCCAGTCGTTCAAATGAACAAGAATCAGCTTCACTATTTGCCGAAAATACGGGAAACCAGTCATCTGTTGTCGATCGTATCGTTTACTGACTCCGAGGCACTACCGGTGGTGAGAGAAAGCTTGAGCAACCATCGCTCGTGCGGCCCGGACACTCTTGATAGTCGCAAAATTGCTTTTGGTGTATTTCAGAGGCAGTGGGCTCTTGGCTAAACGCTCTGTAGTCTCTCAAGAAAAGCTTGTATTAACGGACTGTTGAAAGTGTATCTCAAAGCTTCGAGGTTGTTTATCTCTACAACGCAAGTCGTATAATCAGACGATACAGAATACGATCCAATGCAAGACGGGGTAATTGATAACGTGATGTAATGCAGACCAAAGACCTGGCGGGTATGAGGAACTCGAGAATAGAGGCCGACGATGGTTGCACCGGCAACAATGAAAGAGCGAAAGGACGAATAAGAGAAAGCAGAGAAACTACGGGGCATTGAGACCGACCGTTAGGGCGACAGGCCCATGTGAGTTCTCAGGAGGACTAGCCCACAAAACTCATCCGCGGTAC